>CAUYRT010096719.1:0-146418 GCA_963574885.1 Lepilemur ruficaudatus
CATGGGAAAAGGTAGCATCTTGCTTTAGAGATTATTGTGCCCAAACTGAATTCTTTCATCATAAGTAGATGTGAAGTTTGACATTCCAAGGCTGGGAATTTTAAAGAGGTACAATTATAAATAAAAAGCAAAATAAATACAAAAGAAAAAGTATACCTGAACCAGCTTATTTTTGTTTAAGGTTTGCATGGTGTATTTCTTTTCCATTCCTTTAAGTTTTCTGTGTGCTTACATTAAAAACATTTTGCTTATTTCAAAAGAATTGGACATTGAAAAAATATTTCTCTTGTAAGGAGAATATAGTTTTTGTCTTTTTAAAATTACAAACTGAGAATAGTCTTTACTTGAGTATTTTATCCATTTACATAAAATATAATTAGAGGTTGGTTTATATCTGCCCTTTTACTATTTGTTTCTAGTTAATTAATCTGCTTTGTTTCTTTTTATTTATTACCTTCTTTTTGGATAAAATCAATTTTTTTATTCTGTTGTTTCTTTAAAATAATATGATTATTTGTTCTTCAACTATTTTTATAGTAGTTATGCTAGATATTACAGCATGCATCATTGACTTATTATGAGCTAATAAAATTTTTATTCTTACTGCTTTCCTAATACTACCTGGGAACATAGAACTTTTAAATTACATTTATCTCTCTTACCTTTCATATTATTAGAGAAATACTTTTTAGTTCTACATATAATTTAATCTGCAAGGCATTATAATCATCGTTTTAGGTAGTCTATTTTATATTTGCCTATACATTTATCTTTTCTGGTGTTTTTTATTCCCTACAACACTTCCACATTTTCACAGCAGATCATTTTTCCTTTCCTTTTAGTATTGCCATTAGTGGTGGTCTGCTGGTGACAAATTGCCTCCATATTGTTTGTCTCAAAATTTATTTTATCCTATTGTTGAAGAACATATTTTGGGTATAGGAATTTTAGCTGACAGCTTTTTCTAGAAATATCATTTCATTTTTTTCTAAAAAGTCAGTTATTGGTCTAGCGTTCCCTTGAAAACCCTGTGTCTTTTTCTGTCCCTAGATGCTTCCTTTGTTTTCTGCATTTGATTTTTGACAGTTTTACTATGATGACTCTTGGTGTGTTCTTTTTGTTGTGTGGGGTTTTTGTTTTTGTTTTTCCTGTATTTGTCATGCCCTGGATTTGTTAAGCTCTTTGAATGGATGGGTTTATATCATTGGCCAAATCTTAAAAATTCTCAGCTACTTGTTCTCTAAATAGTACGTTTGACACATTTTCTCTCATCTCTCTTTCTGGGATTCCAATTATAGTCATATTAAAAATTTTAATATACCCATGTGTCTTTTATGCTGCTCTATTTTTTTATTTTACTTTCTGTTATTTTTCTCTCAGCATTCAGTATTTTCTATTGACCTATCTTTGAATTAACTCATCCTGTGTTCTCCTTTGTGCAATTGGCTATTAAATTCATCTCTTGAGTTCTTTAGTTCTATATAATATTTTTCAATTATGGACTGTCCACCTCAGACATATATATATATAGATATAGATATAGATATATGTAATTTGTTGAAATTATCTCTCTTTTATACTGATTTTTGTTCATGTATTTCTCAATTTTTAATATTTCAGTCACAATTAGTTTAAAGTCTTTGTCTACCAACTCCTATTTCTGGATCATATGTAAGTCTGCTTCTAGCATCTGAGTTTTCTTTTTATTATCAATACTACAACACAAATCTTCCTCCTAGTTTTCCAATTCCTCAGAAGAGAAGCTCAGTTCCATAGAAGAGAGGAATGCATATCTCAGGGAGTTCACAGAAAAGTTGTAATTTGAAAGCTTTTATAGTTATTAATAAGCAGATCTTCATTCGTCTCATTATATCATACCTATATAAAATGCACAATTTTGTACTTTTAAAACTTGAGTTAAGATCTATAAAAACATCTATTAAATGTTTCTCAGAAATTTACAATAATCCTATCAATTTTTAGTTTAGGAATTTTATTAAAGTGGTTAAGTCACTGATACTCTCACCCATGGACTCAATGCCAATCCTAGTGATGTTGAGTCAATAGCACATGTTCCTACATGCATTAGAGCAAATTCTTGTCAATAAAGAATGAAGCTTCTTGTGTGTAATAAAACCTACACACAATTTGTCACATTGAATGGTGTAGCTTTGACATTGTTCAAGGAATGCACGTGTGACAAAGATGAACAAAAAATTCAACAAAATTTAAGGAAGATGATTGTGTATGCCTCAGACCTGTCTCCTTTTGAGACAAATGGTATATTTGTAATAGTACAGAATTTCCAGTGCCTGGATAAATTTTTGAGAATTTTGATCAGTATTGTCTAAATTATTTTTAAAAAATAGTAGTAGTCTCCAATTTACCCAAAACAAGTATCTGCATGACAGGCTGACATTCACTTTGAAGTAATGCTGACTTCTACACAATTTGTTTAAGCAGAAAGATGTCTAAATATCTGGTTCTACGTAGACTGCAGTAAAAGGTCACAAACTTAGTGAACAAAACTGTCTGTAAGAAGAACTTGGTATATACCAATTTAGAATTACAAGATACTTTGAAATGCATGGAAAAATGAAAATATGAAGTAAAAAATTGGCAACTGAAATAGAAAGTAATATCTGCATGCTAATAAAATACCTATGTTTATTCAGACTTGAATAAAGAAAATATTGATAATATTATTTTCAAATATGTTATGCAATTGTGGGAGAAGCTGGGGAAGTAAACACTGGGTATGGGAGATAGGAGGATCAGAGAAAGAGTTAGCAACCACTTAATCTACTAAACCAATCACTTCTAAACAGTGGGCCCACCAAGAGCAAGCTCATGGGGAGAACTACAAGAAGTAGTGTAGTTTGTATAGCATCCTCCCCACTGGGCCCACCGCTGTACATCTGGTGGTATATATGGACCCACTGTTGGTCAACAGAGACAATAGTTGAGAAAAACAGGACACATAGCAGAGGAAAGAAAAGACAAACTACAATCTACCATGCAGCTCTGTATCTGCCTACAATGACATCTAATAACAAAATGACCTTCAGAGAGTAACAGCTGCTGCCTGAAATCCACCTTCCCAACTTTGCATAAGTTCCTAATTTTATCAACTCTGAACCAGACTTATTGGCAGGAGGGGATTCTGGAAATATACCATAGTTCCCAGGTTAATCAAGTTTAGAGGCAAAATATACCAAAGTAACTATCAAAATTAAATGCTTCTATTTTAGATATACACAATTGTGTGCATTCTCCTCATTTGTAATTTATATTATTACTTCAAATCGTATTAAAGCAATAATTTCTTAGCTTTATTTTTAACAAAGAAACAAGGGATAAGAAATAGCTCTTACGTTGATATAAATTTCAAAATTTACAAATTTTAGACCCTTTTTCAAAATGAAAAATACTTCCACTTACTGGATGACAGAAAAGCAAAATTTCTATCTATATGTATGTTATCCTGAAAACTTAAATGTTAATTTTCTAACTTTTTTTTTTCAGGGTCTCACTGTCTCACCCAGGCTAGAGTGGGATGTCATCATAGCTCACTGCAACCTCAAACTCCTGAGCTCAAATTATCCTCCTGCCTCAGCCTCCCAAGTAACTGGGACTACGGGTGTATGCCACAATGTCTGGCTAATTTTTCTATTTTTTGTAGAGATGGGATCTTGCTCTTGTTCAGTATGGTCTCTATCTCCTGGCCTCAAGCAATTCTCCCACCTCAGCCTCCCGAAGTGCTAGGATTACAGGTGTGAGCCACCACACTTAACCTAATTTTCTAACTTTTTCCATTACTCTAGAAATTAATTTATAATACATCATTAATCAATATTATATAAGTAGGAGGGCATGAGTTTTATAACGTTTAGGGCATAACTATAAGATATTAATTTTTCATCTTGGAGAAAATCTTGTTGAATTGTAGGACTGTTTTATGGCTTTGTTTGACCTTGACTCTTTTATATAATACTTCTTTGAAAAAAGCATATTTATCTGAATTTACATATTGAAATCCATAGAAGATAATAAGCTATAACATTTTAATTTGATTTCAAAAAATAGATAAATTTTAATGATCTCATCAGGCATATCTGACAGCATTGTTATGATATACACTGTACCCCTTCTGTTCAAATTTGTTTTTGTTCAAGGAAAGGAAAAAAGAGAAACCCTATGTACCTTGTTGCTCTGTGAATTCTCCAGCCTGCAAGTGTCTGAGAAGCTGCCAGAACCTTTGATTTGTTTTGTAATCTTTAAGCTCTTTAAAAGAACCTTGACATTCTGCTTACCTTCTTCATTTTAGCTACCTATTAAACATCAGACTTTAATGATTTTCTAACTATAACTGTAAAATTGCTTTGCTCATCCTTCTGATGTCACAGCCTTTATAACACAATTCTTCCCTTTCCTTATTTGCTCTAGGGTGACATTGAGAGTGCAGACATCAAAATCCTTTTTTTGTTTTCTATTCCATTCTCTGGACACACAATGCTCCTTCCAGAATCCTTATGTTTCCTCAAATTCACAAAACTGCCCCCTGACTTTAAGTCACTACCCCCCCCCCAAAAAAAAAGTCATTTGGTGAGCTGATTTTCTCTCGCACGCACAGCGCATACAAAGCACCTCATTATGTCTTGGTAAGGCCTAGCACGCTGCAGAGACGTGATGGCCGCTGCGGAGCCTCTGCACTCGCAATCCCAATTTCTTCATCCTTCCACGTGTACTTCTCTAAGGAAAATACTCTCTAAGGTGCAGGAGACTTGCAGGCATCTTAAGTTGAGCTGCCTCTCTTCCCCATTCCCTGACTACTGTAACTACTACCTCGTCAGCCCGATCCTACTATATCCAACACCCCTTTCCTGACATCACTCTCACGCACATTTCTTATTCATCCACCGAACCTTTAAAAGAAACCATTTGTATTTAGTGAGCTCTTTTCATATATTTCTCATCCTCTCTGGGAAAGGATTTTATTGATCCATGAATGTCATGACATTTCTAAGATGATGGCAGTTATAGAATTTTTAACATGAGCAAGACTTGGTTTGGGACAAGGCAGAAGACAGACAGGGAACTGGTGATGACACCATTAACACCATAGAATATTGGGGTGTCAGAGAGTGCGTGTGTATATACCAGCAAGGTTCAGTATACATCAACCCCTCGAAACAAACCTGGGCTAAGAATGAAGCAGTGAGGAAACATGGCATTTATTATTAAGAGAAAAATAAAGCAATCATTAAAATTGCCGCTGAAACTTTGGATTTGTACTTGACACTTTATATCAATGAACAATACATCTAGTGGAGTATGTCTCCATACTGTATGTAATTAATTTGCAATGTATAATTATTTTGTGTTATGTTATACATATACTTTTTACTCTAGGGTAACATTGAGAGTGTGTACATCAAAATCCTTTTTTTTAAATCTATTACATTCTTTGGATACACAATGCTCCTTCTAAGATCCTTATGTTTCCTTAAATTCATATTTTTTCATATAATAAGAAAATAGGAAGTTTGTAGGTAAGGCCAGTCAAATGGTAAATTAAATTATGAGAAAGGGATATTCATTTAGGAGAGTTTGGTATGTAAGGTAAATGGGGAAAGAGGAAAGAGTAATGAGATGGGAGACAGGAAGTTTACTCAAGATATTAGATAGGGGCTGAAAAATTAGGGGCTATAAAAGCCAGTAAAACATAAGAGGGGAAGCTTACTTTTATAAAGAATGAGTGTTATTTTTAATTTTGACTTCCCTAGAATAAATAAAAATAAATTTATTCTCGACTGCAGTTTACTCAAAGGTTTATTAACCTTAGCTTTATAGCATTTGGATAAAGAGCTTATAAAATGCCTATCATTCATTGGCCTGAGGAGCAAGAACTTCTCGTCTAGGATAATAACTCAGGTGTCTGCTGTTGACAACAGTTGGCCACTAGATTTCCTCACGATGCAGTTTAGTTAGGTCATTCTGCAAATTATCTCTCCCTGCTACGTCCATCAGTAAGGCATTCTCAAACGAGGTCAAAGTGTTAGTAATTTTCAGTGAATAAGCAGTTGTGGCAATCAGGTAAGAAGGAAAAAAGCAGGAGGAGAGCGCAAAAGCAAAGAATGCCACTCTAATTAATTCCACCCTGTAGCAGAGACTCCTACCTAAATAATATGAGAGTTAATCAGCATTTTCTAAGCAGCACCTTATAGAAAAAATTTCAGTTACGAATTTTTCATTGCAGTACATATATCAAAGCAATGCTTCAGTTACTGATTGGTTTCAAAAGTGAATGTGTTCCATCATCATATACTCACCATAGCTGTTTCATTTAGCTAACACTCTAGTTTTTTTATTTTGAAATAAAAGAATATATACTGTGTGGTATCACAACAAAATGTCATTTTTAATATTTAGTCTTCTCAATTTTTTTCCTCGTAGGTTATAATTACAGCTAAAGAGAACTTCCTTATGAAGTGATCACGAGTTGGCTTGAGCCAAAGAACACTCCTGAATTAGGTTTTAGGAGAAAGCTTCAAAATCTCATTCTGATAGTAGCTAGTTGTGAAAGAATTGTTAGTGTAATCTGACAAATGTACACTGAGCATATACTATGTTCTACACAATGTAATTAAATTTTATTATATACAAAGATGACTGAAGCTGGCTTCTAGACTTCAAGAAGATAATATAGTAGGCTTTTGTCATAGGACCTTGTAAATTGCCTTGCCTTCTTTTCAGTCAGTTTTTATATGTAAAGAAAATTTCTCCAGCAAATTATAAGAGACAGGAGCAAATATTTTTCATTAAATTTTCACATACATTATGTAAAAAATCCTCTAATGTAACTATCAATGTATCAGCATGATCTTGAAAACAATCATATGGCAAAATCACAGTGAATTATTTCTAAGGAATTCACACATGCAAAAAGGGTACTTTATTGTCCAAACAGCAACCCTTTAGTAAACTATACAGTTGAATTCTTAGAGTTATCAATCCAAGTCCAGCTTTCTTGCTAACTCTGAAACCGAACAATTTTATCTGGGAAAAGATGTAGCCAACTTGCTAGAACCAATTTCAATCCAGTAGAAAATGTTTTTTACAAGCATTTACTTTACCACCTGGGAGCCCAGTACCCTCCCCTATGACAAGTGCTGAAGCAAGACCAATTTGTCCCCTGTGGGAAAGGCAAAATTTCATCTTACCAGCTAGAATGAAATGGCAGAGATGGTCGATGTTATCAGACAAATCTAGCAATTTCTACACCAAGATACCCACCACTGGAATTTCTGTGTGTTTCAACATCCCCTGCACCCTCATCGTTCAGACTGCCTTTGTGGATAGGGGTCGGGTGGGGTGGAGAGACAATTGTTTTCCAGCTACCTGGTTCATTTAAGCACATGTCGACAAGACATCTATACAGAGCAGAATCATCAGAAACCCAAACTTTAGTCTTTCTAGTTTAAATGCAGTTGGGCAGAATTAGTGATGCAGTTTATTCTCCCCTAATTTTTCTCTATTTATAGTCTCACCCAGTGACAGGTCTGATGCACAGGAATGGGCTCTTACTCAACACGTCTGCTCCCCATGTGTTGCTGAGTCACACATACTTTTTTCATTACCAAAAGTAACAAATATTTATTTTCTCCTTGACAGTCCCACAGAGTTGTTGCAACAGAGAGAAAAACAAGTGAGATTCCATTCAGCTTTGCTCATTAAAAGATCGCCATTGGTGCTTGTGCCTCTACCACTAAGAGAGTTGCAGAAACCTTGGGATGTGTCCAGAGTAGAGCCATGGAAATGATTAGGAAAGAGGATCTATGAGAGAAGGTTAAAAGAATTGATATGAGCCCAGAAATGAAATTGTGTGGAATTACGGATGAATCTTTCATGCAATAAATAAACAAATAAAAAAATTAAAGAATAGCCTACAGCTGAGTTTCCTCTAAAGCAAATTTTACAAACCTTAGAGAGGCTTCCGGGAACATTTGAACCTCTTCCTCCAAATATTATATCCACGTCTATCATTAACTTTCATATGAGCCTGGGATATAATCATACAATATTACTTAAAGGTAATAGCGTAAATTATATTTTTCTCATGACCATGTCAGAGAGCAGAAGTACAAAGCTAGGATTTTCCATTCTTTCTTCATAATTTTCTATTAGTAATTCTTTAAATTGCAAATTGCAACTTTGGACTTACACATCGAACCACGACTGACCTAAAGGACAAGGAGTGAAAATGAATAGGCTAACCCACATCATTTCTCTGAATCAGGTTTGTAATTGAACTGCACTTTAAGCCTTATCTGGAGTCTTCTCAAAAGTCTTATCAATGAATGTCACCCTGATTTGACTGACTGATCTTTGTTTCACACCCTTCATAATGTAGCCCAAAATAGCTGCTGGAAAACACTACAAACTTGCTGAGTTTTAGCAGTCACCAACTTTATGTTGTCACAATTTTTTTGTGGGTGAGTTATATTTGGGTTTATTTATTAACTATGAAAGCTCCTGAAAGAAAATTTCACAAATCATGCTGTAACCATCTTATCTTGTGACTGCTTCTCTCTTAGAAAAGACAACATATCTAATCCACTGTCATGAAGGATCATTGCTTAGAAAGGAATTTTACGAACTTTAAGGAGATTGACTTCATACTGTGACAGCGAATTTGCCTTTTCTTTAACTGGCTTATTTGCTCTCTTAATTGCACACGTGTGAAATCACAAACATTCACAGGATAGGCTCTACAAAAGCATATTTGCTGGTATAATGATCCCTTTCCTTATATAATCTGGTAATGGGCTTAACATGGTTACACACATTTTAAAAAACATCCTTCTATCAAGGTGGCCTAAATCAAAAAGAATGTTAGCTGACTTGAACATCAGCTGCTGCTTCGTGACCTTGATTGCGTTTAGATCACCTACATTCCCCTTGCTTCAGAACTCACATTATGCTAATGACCCTACTTCCCAAAATATCTAACCCTCTCACGTCTAGTTAAGCTAGTGCTGTACCAAAAGCATAGATCACCCAAAGGCTCAGGTGCTTACAGAAAATGCATCCTCTCTAATAAGTCATTTTGGCTTGCCACCGCGAGTGTTCATGCATAAAACATACAAGCTGAACTCAAGAATTTTCATAAAAACATGCACCCAGAATAATTTTCCTGACTTTAAAATCATGTATTTTAAATTGTACACTCAATATGATTTGGGAAAATAGCATTTGTTAAAATACATTTAAATACTTTAAAAAATTATTTTTCGACCTATGCCTTAGCTAATGTCTCTGGTGTTTACCATTCCAAATTATATTAAATAAAAGTATGAAATTCCTTTTATTTTTATATATAAGACCCTACTTTCTGCTCAAATGTAAACCCTCTCTGTAGGATAGGAAATACAATTTTAAAAGCTAATCTGTTTTCTAGTCTCAAAATCATCTGACAGCTCTCCAAGTGCAAAGTACATATACATTTTGAAAGTTAACCTTCAGAGAGTATAAATAGAACAGAGAGAAGTAATTTGCTGTCTCATTGTGTGTGTAAATGGTATAAATTGATTCAAAATCTATTAAGATTAATCTTTAAAAACTAATACTCTGTGGTCTGAAGGTTACTGAGATAGGTTCCCTTCATACCTTGACATGTTTTATCATATCTCATAAGTTACGGGCTCACATATTATCTGATGTTTATCTAGGTTATTGGCCCATTCCATTCATAGTCAACCCAAGCTATTTCTTGTCAGATAGAAACTGATAAAACTTCAACAGTATTCAAGAACTTTTTTCCAGCAATGTAAATATCCTACTGTCATGTGGTAGCATTTTTTTTGAAAACTGGTAGCCCACCATATTAAAAAAAATGTCTATTTTCATAGACAAGTCTTCAGGTGAATAGTAAGCGCATGGTACTATGTCTGATAGCGAGCTACTAAGAAAGAAAAATTTATCTCTTGTGAAAGAGAGTTTCTTTAAATATGTGTCAATTCAAGAAAAATCATATGGATAGAAAAGTAATTGTGGAATGAATGTGAACAATGAAGTCAACCAATGTACCAAATAGTTTTTCTCAAGAATAGAATTTTGGCAGAATTCCCAGATTATAATTTCAGCTCTCTATTTAATTTTATATTCATAAAGAAATCAAAAAATGATAACACATTTCCTTTTCTTCCTAATGAAACAGACGTACAATTATTTTTGTCTTAAATGAAATAAGATTCCGATAAATGGTGAAGACCTGAAAAAACATGTGGATAGAAAATTTGACTCCTTATTTTTGTCAGTGTTATATCTCATGAAATTAAATTGCATTGATAATAAAAGCCTTTGGCTGTGCCATCATGGAGAGAATGGAGGGCATTTATTGGAAAGACAATTCTTATTTGGAAGTGTCTGCGACACTAATACTTCCTGAATGCCTAAGAAACTTAGAAATGAAAAGATTATTAAAAGTTCTTTTCCAGGAAGTTTTATAATTCGTTAAGGGAATCTAGTGTCAATCATGATTCCAATATTTTAGTCCTTAAATATTGCCCATTCCTTCTTCCAGAGAGTGGTGAATGCTGCTCAGATGTGACTTCTTGAAGCCTAGTGTTAACATGGATAGTGGAGTGTGCCTGGTTGACCCTGTAAGTAAGGACACTGCAGTCAGCCACAGCATCGACTAGAGATATCAATTTCTTGTCTTTGAAAAATATATATTCTTTATACTCACTGCAGGTGCCAGAAGCAAACTTCAGGGAGAGTTAGACTTAAACTATCTTCTAAGAAACAAGGAATTTTTTGTTAGCAGACATTTGAGATTGGAAAGTGGTTCACCTAGGAAAAAAAAATTTCTTGTTATCATATACCATCTGGTTAAAATAATGAAACAATTTTAGAAATAAAGAAAATCAGGGAATATCTTTTTGTTTTTTTATTTTTAATTATTCTATTTGGCTATTTTAAGCATTCCTAAAATTATTTATGTCCAAATTACTGGGCGATGATATATACATCTGAAGTAGAAGTAATATATACTGTTATGCTCTACCAGGTCTATAGGTAAAATGTTTATACATTATATTCCTGTCCAGTTAATGATTTCTGATTTCTCTTATGTGGTATTCTTTTGAAATTCATCTGTGGATTCAAATAAAATGTTTCCAAAAGAAAGACCCACAACCTCGGCATCACCCTCACATATACTGCTGTATAAGTATCGCACGCTAGAGAGACAGGAACACTCTTACACTGCTGGTGGGACTACAAATTGGTGCAACCTTTATGGAAAAGAATTTGGAGATGCCTCAAAGAGCTAAAAATAGAATTAACATTCGATCCAGCAATAGCATTATTAGGCATCTACCCAAAAGAGCATAAGACATTCTATGATAAAGACATCTGCACCCGAATGTTTATGGCAGCACAATTTACTATTGCTAGGTCGTGGAAGCAACCCATGTACTTTTTAAAGTCCCCTTCTACAAAGAGATTTTGTTCATAGTTTTTAACTGCCCTGTAATATTCTATTGTATGAACAGATCACATTTTGTTTAGCTATGCCCTTATCATTGGACAATTGTGTTGTTTTCTGGTTTTTACTGCACGTTATAAATGCCCTTGGGAAGCAAATATCCAGAAAAGGAATTCCTGGTTTATTGGGTATGTTCATTTACAGAGTCAGTAGATCATACCAAATTATTTTTTAAAATTGGTGCATAATATTCACTCCCATCTGCACTGTAAGAATGTTCCCACATTATCTTCCAAACATTGTATTATCACACATTAAAGTCTTAGGCAATGTGCCAGGTGAAAATGGGTAGCTTATTGTTATTTTAGTTTTCATTTTTTTGAGTATTAGCACCGTTGAGCATCTCTTCATCTGTTTATTGGCCCATACATTTTACTTCTTTTCTGAATCACTTGTTTATAACCTTTGCTCACTTTTCTATGGAGTTATTTTCCTCTTTATTATTGATTTGTATGTATTTTTCAAAATGTATTTTTGATACTATGCATTTGTTTGTCAGTATTGGTCACAAATATTTCTTTCAGTTTGTAGCTCGCTTTTAGTTTTCATTTGTGGTGTCCTTTCTTAAATATACATTTTTAAAATATTGATTGTGGCCAAACATTGATTTTTCTTTTATGGTTTTCTTTTTTAAAAAAAAAAATAATAAAGTCTCCTTTATTCTAAGGTCATAAAACAAATTCTTATTTTTTTTTAAAGAATCTTATTATTTTGTTGTTTTAGAGTTAGGGTTTTAAATCTGGAACTTATATTTTGTAAACGTGAACTAGAAATCTAACCTTATTTTTTCTATACAAAGAATCAGTTGTTCTAAACTTACTTGCTGATAGTTGGTCCTTGTTACATCCTACTGTTAATGACTGTCCAACGTGGCTAGGCTCTCGTAAGGTTCTTTACAGGACATGTCTTTTCTTGTCCCAACTCTACTAAGAAGGAGCTAATATCATCCCCATTTTTCAGATGGGGAAACTAAGGCTCAGAAAAATTAAATTACTTGCCCAACCTGCACCAGCAAGTGGTGGAGGCAGAATTTGAACCCTGATCACATTTGCACTTGGTGTCACAAGTGATAAGACTTGTCATTGGACACTTTGGCCCAGCCAAACCCTGATTCAGGGTCTATGGGGATGTTGCCTGGAGGCTCCTACTCCTCAGAGCTGGCCAGCCTGGCTGAAAGTGCAGGGTCTGGGCAAGAGCACAGCCCCCACTTTGGCACCTCTGTGGCCCCTACCCTCCCTGGATCTGAGCTGAAGGGCTGGATGTGGGTGTGGGTGTCTGCACTGGAGCGTGGGGTGGCTGGGCACGTGTGTGTGGGAGCAATTGCTAGAGAAGGGAGTTCAGTGAACGAACAGGCCTGGAGCGATCCTTGGGGAACACCGGCCATTAGAGCAGGGTTTCCCCACCTTGGTCCTACTGACCTTTGGGACTGGATAATCCTTCACATGGCTGCGGAGGGCCATCCTGTGCATTGTAGGATGTTGAACAGCACCCGTGGGGGACCCTTCCCGTTAGATATCAGTAGCACCTCCCCACCCCTCCTCCACACTCCCAAGTCCTCAGTGCAATAATGTCTCTAGACACTGCCAAATGTCCCCAGGGGGACAAAATTGCTCCCTGTTAAGAACCACTAATTCAGACAATAACTGTTAATTATCTCTATCTACATCAATTATTAACCATCATTAATACTAATGATATTGATGCTAGTTATTGATGGAGATTAACTGTAATGTTTTTTCCTGTTGCCTCTTTGTAGCTGGGGGACAGAAGGTTCTAGCTTTTTCTTTAAGTTATACCTTTCCAGCATTATGCTCTTCCACCCTGTGATTCCTCACTCACTCGGCCAAGCGAGGAGCTCCGCTTCACCCTGAACAACGTGCCGCGCTCAGTGCGGTGTGACACCTGCTCTGATGTCACCATTCAACTCTTGAAAACACTTGTACAAGAGGTAGGGGGGCTTGGAGCTTGGGGGGGGGCTCATGTTTTCTTTTCAAAATATTTTTCTTCAACATTTTATTGACAGTGAGTACAAATGGAAAAATAAAGCCCTGCTGATGTAAAAGGATTTCTAAATCCAGATGTGGCAGGAGCAAGGGACCTTCAACATTCATGACGCGGGTCAGGTTGTAAACATGTCTGGTGTTGCCGGCGTCCGGCCCAGCAGCCTCTGTGAGTGGGGGCTCTGCGCGCAAACATCGGGATGTATCAGCTGCTGGACATTCAGGGCTTTCCAAGTTAAAACCTGTTTTCAAAGTCCAAAGTGCTGTGCAAGGTTCAGGGGGATTTAGAATGCTGTCTTTAGCCTGGCCAATTGAGATCCTGCATTTTAAAGTCAAAAACCATGATGAAAATGACCAGGCAATGAATGTTCCAGTAATTTGAGTGGCTGTGCAAGTCCCCTCATTTCTGCTGCTGATGACAATTGTCTCCCCCCGTCGGAGATGGCCTGGCCACGAATCCCTTTACAAACAAGGCTTCCAGTCAGCCTTATTTTCCCCTTTTGTCCTGAGGACCCATGGAGGGACTGTGACAGTCCCAGAGCCTTGATGTCAGCCTTGCAGACTGAAACCATCCAGGCTGGTGTCCTTGCCAGATAATGAAACCAGGTCTTGCCAATGTGACACATTCTTGGCCAGCCCATGCTGGCGCTTGGCAATCATGCTTCCTTTTCTAAGCTTATCCCAGCCCTCCAGTCCCACTGACACCCTACCCATTTTGAGGGTCCCCGCAGCTCTGAGCTCACCCTCCAGCCCTGTGGATGAGACTGGGTGCACTGGCCAACCTGGGGGCTCCCTGAGGGCAGGCCCAGGTCCCCTTCCTGTTCTCTGAAGTCCCTTCATTCTGAGGGGTCACTCCAGTGTCGGAGAGCTGGGCTCAGAGAAGAAAATGGCAAAGAATATTGACCAGCTGGAGCAAGCAGTGTCCTGTGGTTGTCACCTCTCTGGGCTCTTGCTCTCAGGAAAGACATGCAAGCAGACTGGTAGACAGAGTGGAAGGGGGTGAGGAGGGGACTCAGCCCCTCCCTGCTGGGGACACAGAGGCCCCCCAGGCCCAGGGCTGAGCTGGGCATGGTGTCCTGCAGTCCTGGTGAATATTCAGCGGGTCGTGTCCCCTTTGCTGGCTCCTGCCTACGCAAACAGCCACCTAGGAAGGGGAGGCAGACAGTGTGGTGGCAGAGACAGTGTTGGGGGACAGTGGGGAGGGCAGAGCCAGGGCGCACTGAAGCCTCTGTGCTGTCTGAGGGAGCCGCTGAGTCCCAGCATGGACGGCCGGGTGTGGGGCGCCTGCATCCTCTGCTTGCTGAGCCGGGTTCCGACTGTGAGTAGCCAGCGCAGACCCTCTTGCCTCTCCCACCAGGCTCCAGACTTGGGAGCCACAGGGCCCATGGGCCCCTGGTGGAGACCCCACTGCCCTTCCCCTGCACAGGTGGCAGGCGGTGGCTGGGAGGACTGATCCTGGGGCTCCCTCCCTCATTCCTCCTCCCTCCGCAGTCTGCTCTGACCAGGGCATCTCCAACAGTTCCTTCCTGGGGCTGAGCTGAGCTCCCCGCCTGTTGCTTGTCCCAGGGCCTGGCTGTGCCCTCTGGGGCCCACAGAGACTCTATACTGTGACAGTGCCTGAGAATTGGGGAGGCAAATTCCAGAGCACCCCCCCAACCCCCATTCACACGCCAAGTCTGCTGTTTCTCTAAGCCGTGCGTGCCTGGTGCTTTCACATGCTCCTCTGTGAAGCTCTCCGCCCTCCCAGCCCCAGGACTGCCTGAGCCACACTCCAATTCCATTGTTTCCTTTGAAGCATGTGTGGCCGGGGACAGAGTGGGGCCTGAGTAGTTGGTAGAGACCAGCTGCTCCTGCTCTAGCATTTAGGGGACTCTCGTTGTCATGATGCCTGAGGGTTGGGGGAGCTCTGTGGCCTGGGACGCTGGGGCATGGGGCACCAGGACAGACTGCCCTCCCCAAATGTGCTACAGTAGCTCTGCATATTTCCCAGGAGGGAAAAGGTGCCAGGAGGGGAGTCACAGTGCTGGGTGGGAAGCTCTGGCTGGCAGGGTGTTCCTCGGAGCCCAGGCCGACTGAAATCTCCTTCTTCCTCCACTGCCTTTCTGGGAGCTGCCAGCCTCCGAAGCACTTGTGGCATCTGACCCTAGTTGCAGAGGTTTTGGGCTTGAATCCTGGAACCATGAGACTAGCTGTGTCACCTGGGGCGAGTTTCTCACCCCTCCTGAGCCTCACTTGTTTCTTGTAAAAACAGAGTTACCTGTGGTGAGCGTTGTGCACGGCTAAGTGGATCTGGGCAGAGGGGCATGCTGCAGGTGACTCCTACTGCCAGCCCCATCTGGAGGAAAGGAGGCCCCTCCCTCTCAGCTGTGTGCATCCTGCAGTAAGCTTTATTTTTAGGAGGGGACCTGAGACCAGGTGGTGATCCATGAGTAGATGGTGCTGGTGCCAGAGCTAGAATGAAATTATTGTCTCCCGGCGTGGGCTCTGTCCCCACAGACGCTGGGATGAGCAGCAGTCACAGGCAGCGAGGCCAGGGGTCCAGGGCTGTGGAGTCTCCCCCAGGAGCAGGTGGAGTCCCCACCATTCTGTGTGTGTGTGTGTGTGTGTGTGTGTGTGTTGTTTCAAAATGCTCCTTTGTCCCCAGGTCCAGCTCAAATGCCACCTCCCCAGTCCCTGTGAGAAGGCCACACCCCAGAGTGTCTGTCCTGCCTCTGATCCCAGTTTGGGTTCCTTAGGACCAGACCCTTCCCCCTCTCCCAGCCACTCCTTCCCTGTGAAAGAACTCGGGGAATAAAAGTTTACACTGGTTGTGTGTGTTGTACAAAAATGTGTGTGTTTGTAGACCCGGTCCACATTACAGGGAGCATGTTTTATAAAACTGGCTTCCCGAACAATTAAACATCCAGGCTCTGCCTGTCCACGATCAGATTTGGCATGTCCACAATCAGATTTAATTTTCTTCCAGTCTAGGGCAGTGGGAGGGAGAGGTGTCAGGAATTCCTGCAGGTGACTGCCAGCTCCCTGGAGAACTTGTCAAAATGCAAAGTCCTGGATCCACCAAAGATCTTGGCATATCCCTGGCTCCATCCCAGTTGATATCCAGTTGGTTCTTGGGGTACACTTTCAGAAATACTGCCAGAAGATTTCCAGAAAAACAACTTATTTTCCAGCTCCCAGAGACCATTTCTTGTGGTCACTGGGCAGCACCAAGTTTGGGAAGCTCCTAAAACTGCAAGCTTTGTGATTGTGCAGCCACACACACAGGTCATGATCCTTCCACCCACCTGCCCACAGGCCCCCATCCATCTTTCCATGGCACCCCACCCATGCACCATGCCCCATGCTTCCAGCCCACCCCCCAAGCACCCATCCACATATTCATCTGTCTGTGTGTAGACTCATCCATGCCACCAGCCAGCCGGCCAGGCACCCATTCATGCATTCATGCATTCACTCATTCATTTATGCACCCACTTTCATTCGCTCCTTCACCTCATTTCTATACTCGCGTGTACCCATGTCCTCTCTCACTTACCCATTTGCTCACGTATTCTTGCTTGGGTAGCCCTGAAAGCAGAACCCAAGACAAAGGTCAGAAGTCAAAAATGGTTTCCTGTGGGCTAAATTCAAGGTGTTGGCAGGGCTGCAGTCCTTCTGGACACTGGAGGGGAGAGTCCATTTCCCTACCTGTTCCTTGGCTTGTGGCCCCTGCCTCTGTCTTCAACACCAGCAGCGTAGCCGTGTAGCATCTCTGAATCTCAGTCTCTCCCTCCCCTTCCCATCATAATAAGGCTGATCTCCCGCCTCAAAACCCTTAACTTAATCTCATCTGCAAAGTCCTTTCGCCATGTAAGGGAATGTATTCATGGGTTTCGGGGACTAGGACATGGGCATCTTTGGGGGCCATGATTCTACCCCCCAAGGTAGTTTATGCAGAATTGCTTCCGGGGAGCTGGAGTGCAGAGCAAAGAGCAGCGGAGGGAGGAGGAAAGGCCACTACGAGGATGGAGTTGGCCGTCTCTGAAGATGAGATCTTCTGAAGCACTTTGTTCAGTGTGTCTCAGAACTTGCTTGCATGAGATGGAAAGGGGAAGCTTCCTTCCTTCCCTCCCTCCTTCCCTCCTTCCTCCCTCTTCCTTTCTCCTTTCCATCCATTCCTATGCCTGAACATCCATCACACACACCTATAAGCCCTGGGACGCAGGCCTGTGCTTAGGATTGGGGTGCAGACATGAACCAAGCTTGGCCTCTGTTCTCAGGCCACGTGGCCCAGAGAACCCGGAAGGAGCACCTTGGCTCACCCCGTCAACTCCTCCCTGCAGGCACTGGGCCGCGTGCACCCAGAATGTGATGTCATCACACGGTTGAGAGAGGACGAGAGCGCCTGTCTGCGAGCAGCAGAGGGGATGCCCAACGCCACCGTGGGTATGGGCTTGGGGCGGGGGTGGGGTGGCACGGCTTCTCTGACCCCATTGCCTTCTGCAGCCTCACCACGCAGCATGTCAGAGCAGCCTTGCCTGTGGCTGAGTCTGCCTGCCTGCATCTCTCCACCTAGGCTGCCCTAGGACCTGGGATGGGCTGATGTGCTGGCCGCTGGCAGGCTCTGGAGAGTGGGTCACCCTCCCCTGCCCGGATTTCTTCTCTCACTTCAGCTCAGAGCCAGGTGAGGGGTCCTGGGTATGGCAGTGGGAAGGGAGGTGCTGTCATCTGGAAGCAGCCGAATTGCTGACACGTGACTGGCTTTGGGGCAGGCAGACCTGGGTTTGAATACCAACTTCCTCTCTGCCAGTGTGACCCTGACCCTTTACTTCTTCATCCTGACTTGGGGAGAACACGAGCATTAATCGTGGGGCCTGTCCGTGTGGACCTGGAGCTGGGCACGGAGCACACCCTGTCCAGATGCTAGCAGGAGGCGTGGAGGAGGGCAGGGCCTGCAAATGCCAAGGTGCTACCAGCTGCCCAAGGCTGCTCCATGTCCCCTCCCTGGCCTGGGTGTCCTCCCCACTGCCCTTAGGATGCTGGTGGCCCAGCTCACTCCTCTCTGTCCCTCTGGGGAACGATTCTCTCTGTTCACAGATGGCACCTTTGAGGCCAGAGGGGCAAAATCTCAGAGTGCGTCCCAGGCAGGCTGGACCTGAAACCTGGCCTCTGGAGGGAAGGTCACCCTCTCTCTGCCACTAAGAAGGACTGCCTGTGCAAACCCTGCCAGGGTTACTTGATGGTCCACAGTGTCCCCATCCCTCCTGGGGAGAGTAAGGAAGCAGTTGTGACCAGAGCCTCTTGCTTGCCTCCCAGGGGCTGTGAAGCGGGATTGTACCATTACGGGGTGGTCTGAGCCCTTCCCACCTTACCCTGTGGCCTGCCCTGTGCCCCTGGAGCTGCTGGCTGAGGAGGTAAGAGTTTCCTGGCATTTTGGAGGCAGAGTTGCCATGGATGTTTGTGTGGGTGGTGGACTGTACAACCGTAGGGGCTGCTGTTTCCCTTCTAGCCGGCAGGTTGGATGATTAATTTCAGCAGTTTTCCAGCAAAGGGCAAGGATGGCACATGGGCCGAGTTGCTTGGAGGGAGAGGGATGGCAGAGGGTAGGTGGGACATGTGCTGGACATTGCCTCCTTTCTGTGCCCAAGCCTCCAGGGCAGGGAGCTTTGAGTGTTTCCTGAGGAAACAAGGCTCCTGGTAGCCCTAGGCAAGCTCTTTCCTTCCCTTTTCTGGTCCCCAATCTGTAAGCAGGGTACACGGTTTTGGTGTGGGCAAGTGAGGGAAACTCCAGCCCAGACGTGACCACAGAGGCCCCCAACCCCAGTCAGCACAGCCCACCCTTCTGGCTGGGCTGTGCCAGGTGCTTCCACATCCATCATCCTATTTCTCCTTCCCTAATCCCTGAAAGATGAAGCCTGACTGTGACCACTTTTTCAGATGAAAACACTGAATCAGAGAGGGGCAGTGATTGCCTGCGTCCTACAGAAGAGCTGGGACTGGGGCCAGTGCCTAGGCCCCTGCTCCCTTCCCTTGCCGGCACCCTCCATCTCTAGGGGCCAGGCTGGACTCTGATTGATTTGAACCCTTGCGCATTGGAAGCTTTTGCCTGCCTGCCTGCCTGTGGCTGTCCCCGGCTGTCCCTGGCTGTCTCCTTTATTTGGGGACGTTGTGTTCCCAAGCAGGCAAGCAAGCTGGATGTCGATAAACAAGCTTATTTCCTCTTGGGCTGCTGTCAGTCCCCAGGGACATGTAGTTTCTGCTGCCGCCTCAGAGCACAGTGAGTGTCTCTGCTCCCGCCACCGCCCCTCCCTCACCAGCAGGCCAGGTGGAAGCTAGGCTGTAAACAAAAGCGTCAATGCACAGAGGGAGCTTTCCATGGTACCCAGACACCTCTGGCCCTCCCTGATGGGGAGCGTTGGGGTGGAACCGGAAAGGCTCCACCTGCTCAATTGCCAAGCCTTCCTTTCCCCAGAAGCCCGGGAGCTGAGACTTTCTTCTGTCTCCACTCTCCCCAGAAATCCTACTTCTCCACAGTGAAGATCATCTACACCATGGGCCACAGCATCTCTACTGTAGCCCTCTTGGTGGCCATCGCCATCCTGCTTGCTCTCAGGTGTGCCATCCTCACCACCACCTCAAGAACCTTCATTGGCTCCCATATTGCCCGGAAAACCAAGTCTGATTCCTTGCCTGGATAGCCAAGAGGTTCCTAGATCTAGGCACCATGTCCATGCCTAACTTTTCCTTTCCTTTTCCCCAACACGGAGACTCATCTCTTCACACACCAGAACTCACTGCTACCACGACACCTTTGAGATGTGGGGCTCATTCTATTTGCTTGGAATGCCTCCATTTTCTCAGTGTATTTACATCTGTCAAAATTCAAAACCCGGCTCCCACCTGCATCTAAGAATCCTTTTGCCTCCTACGTGGAGCTCTTCTGGACTGTCCCAACCCTCTGACCATTGTCTCTTTTAAGGCCTCCCAGCCTTCAAAGTCTGAATGCCACATCTGGCCTGTGCTGTTCTCGGTCTCCTGGGGATGAGCCTCCTCTCTGATCACTCAGAGGGTTCCACTGGCGATGCCATGCCACTTCTGCCTCTGTGCACTTTTCTCTGTTTCTGCACCTACACTGAGCCCGGGGCAGGGGCTGCTCAGCTGTCCTGAAAGGCTAAAACTGAAGCCTCGAGTTCAGCTCAATTCAATTCAGCTTGATTCAATTCAATTCCATGCACCTCCTGCCGGGCTCAGCCCAGCCTCACCAGGCCCCTGTCACAGCGCAGCAGAAGCCCTCTCCCACCTCGCCTCCTGCCCCTCACATCTCCCATCCCCACAGGAGGCTCCACTGCCCCCGGAACTACATCCACACCCAGCTCTTCACCACCTTCATTCTCAAGGCAGGAGCCGTGTTCCTGAAGGATGCCACCCTCTTCCACGGCGGCAACACGGACCACTGCAGCTTCTCCACCGTAACGTGCACGGCGGAAGGGCCGGGCGGGTGGGGGAGAGGAGGAGGGATTAGAGACCTCGATGTGCCTGCCCTGTCCTAGGGCCTGGCCTTGGGGTCTCCCACGTGGCCAGTTACAGAACGGGAAATCACCCGTCCCCCGTGACGGGCCCCAAATCTTCATGCCCTTTCCCATGTGGCACACTCCACATTCCGTGCTCCAAGCAAGACCACATTTCACAGTGCCCAGCCTTGTCCTTCCCTTTCATACCGCCCTGAGCACCTGTCTGTCATGGCAGAGCTAGGTCCCTCCTTCACAAAGCGCCCAGGGGACAGACTGCACACAGATTATGAGACTCCCAGGTGGAGGAAGCTGAGAGCTGGGAGAGAATGAGAGAGGGCTTCAGGGAGGAGGTGGCTTTGGCACTGGGTAGGAGCAACTATGGGGGGATGAAGAGGGAGGACATGACAAGTGGAGGGACCAGGGCAAACACGCTCTCAAAGACAGGAAGAGCTGGGGTGGGGGTGAGCAGGGGAGTAAGAGGAGACTGAAATTCAAAGGAAGTTGGGCAGGCCCAGCACCTAGTAGGTCCTCTAGAACTGTGCCGGAAATGAACAGCTAAATGAGTAAACAAACAAATGACCTCAATTAATTAATGGAAAGAACTAATAATAGTATATGATCAGCACTTATTATGGGCCAGACATTGCTTGAAGTGCTTTACATAAAACAGTTGGCCCTTAAAGAACACAGGGGTTAGGGGGACCAACCCCCACACAGCTGAAAATCCACATAGAACTTTTGACTCCCCCAGAACTTAACTGCTAATAGCCTAGTATTGATTGGAAGCCTTACCAATGACTCAGACAGTTGATTAATACATATTTTGTGTGTTATATGTATTATATACTGTATTCTTACAACAAAGTAAGCGAGGGAAAAGAAAATGTTATTAAGAAAATCATAAGGAAGAGAAAATATATTTACTATTCATTAAGTGGAAGTGGATCATCATAAAGGTCTTCATCCTGTCATTTTCATGTTGAGTAGGCTGAAGAGGAGGAGGAGGAAGAGGGGTTGATCTTGCTGTCTGAGGGGTGGCAGAGGCGGAAGAAAATCTGAGTATAAGTGCACCCGTGCCGTTCACACCTGTGTTGAGGGTCAACTGTATTATCTCCCTTCATCTTCAAAACAGCTTGAAGGAGAAAGTATTACTTTAATCCCATTTTGTAGATAAGGGGCAACTGGCAAGGTCACCCAGCTGCACTGAGCTGGGACCAAACCCGGGCTGTCTGAGCTCAGAGGTGGTCCTGCGCACACTGTCACACGAATGAGCCGTGCAGTGAATGAATGAATGCACAGGTGTGGACGTGTGTTTGCAAGACACAGCTGTGCAAATGTTCCATAGTCACAGCTCTAGAAATTGACGTCAGCTCTGGAAGGGTGGAAGCAAAGTGCAAACAGAAGCAACTCAAAGGCAGTTTCCATTTAATCTTTATGACAAGGACAAGAGCTAGGTATTGGAAGTTTTTCCTCTTCCAGATGAAAGGCTAAGGCATGAGGAGGTTTGCACAGCTAATAGATGGTAAATTTCAATTTGGGCTGTCTGGATCCCAAATCTGTGCTCTTAACCATCACAGATGCCACCACATCCCTTCTGGGGCAGCCCAAGGAGTCCGATGGCCCAGCCTAAGGTGGAGGGGCCTGGAGGTTCTGGGTCTGAGTGAGGTGGCACAGGGAGGTGGGGGCTCCAATGGGCATCACAGCTCTGAAGCGCCAGGGTCCTGGCCCCCAGGTTCTGTGCAAGATCTCCGTGGCAGCCTCCCATTTCGCCACCATGACCAACTTCAGCTGGCTGCTGGCAGAAGCCGTCTACCTGACCTGCCTCCTGGCCTCTACCTCCCCCAGCTCAAGGAGCACCTTCTGGTGGCTGGTTCTTGCTGCCTGGGGTGAGCACGGAGGGCCGCTGGGCTGGACACGTGGGGAGGTGGAGGGCTGCGGATCCCCAGAGGGCTCACACAAAGGCCCCTGCGCCTCGCCTCACCGATGAGCACACTGAGGTTCAGAGAGGGAGAGGGGCGCTGGGATCCTGTAGCAAGTGCGGGAGAGCGCGGGCACTTCGCAGTGTCCCTGTGGTTGGCGGTGGCGGTGGTGGGAGGTGGGGGTGGATCTCAGTGCCAGGGACACAGCCCGCTCGCCCCCGTCTCCTCTGCGCCCCCACAGGGCTGCCCATGCTGCTCACCAGCACGTGGGTGTGTTGCAAGCTGGCCTTCGAGGACATCGCGTGAGTCTGAGCGGCCTCGCCTGGGCCAGCAAGGGCGTGGAACCAGCTGCTCTCTCCAGGCTGGAAGGAGGAGCAGGAAGAGGAGGAGGCCGGGCGCGGCGGCGGGTGGGGGCCCGGTTGGCAGTCAATAGCTCAGAAGGGGCAAGAGCCGGGCGGTGCGGGAGCTCTGGAATAAGGGAAGTGTTAGGGCCAGTAAAGAGGCGTCGAGCAGACCGACTGTAGAGAAGTTTATTCATTTAGGTGGAGAGCAAGGGTGAGCGCAGCCTGGATTGGGGCGCCCCTTTGGGAGGGGACCCAACTGGCCGAGACAGGAAAGAAAGCTGGGGGGTGGGTGGTGGTGGTGAGGCCGGAAGGCGTGAATGCCAGAGAGAGGAGCGGGGGCCGCCTGGGAGGCGGTGGGCAGAGCCGAGAGAGGGGAAGGTGCGTGGGCGTCTTTGCAGCCACCTCGTTCTTGGCGTCCTCTCCAGGTGCTGGGACCTGGACGACAGCTCCCCCTACTGGTGGATCATCAAAGGGCCCATCGTGCTCTCCGTTGGGGTCAGTCCCTGGGCCAGCTTCGTTTGCTTTATTCAGTCAACCTCGCTGGACGCACCGAGGGGCCGTGCACAGCAGGAAACACGACTCCAGGCTGGGAGTCGGGACACCTGGTTCCAGTCTCGCTCTGCCCCTGATTCTCTGAGGCCCTCTCTGGGTCACAATATCCCATTGGTAAAGGGGCGGGGCTCGACCGGCAGCATGCCCTTCTAGCTCAGGGTTTGGATGAGTCTGGGGTGCTGGTTGCAGATCAGCTCCGATTGCTGGGAGAGGATGGGGTTGAGGGGCATTCCACCGAGCCTGCCTCCCACCTGGAGCCCAGAGGCAGGGAGGACTGCTTTGCATGGCTTTGGTAAATGTGCAAATTTGTCCCAATTTAGCAATTGTGCAAAGTGAGGGACACTTGCCTGTGACAGGGAAGAGCCTGGAAGTGGCTGGAGGCAGGTGGTAAGGCCTGACCCTCGAACCCTGGATCCCAGGGCTGGAGAGGAGGAGGAGCCTGAGGCCCCCCTGTGCCCTCCAGGCTGTGACCTCCCAGCCTCTAGGCTCCAAGTTCTGGAGCAGTGGTCTGTGTGACCGTCTGCCTGCACATCCCTGTGTCTCAAGGATTTGAGGTTTCTAGACCTCAAAGGGGCTGGGGCCCCATCCCAGGCCACCCAGGACCACACCAACCCTTGCCCTCCATCTTTCTGCACCTTTATTTCCAGGTGAACTTTGGGCTTTTTCTCAATATCATCCGCATCCTGCTGAGGAAACTGGAACCAGCTCAGGGCAGCCTCCACACCCAGTCTCAGTACTGGTACAACGTGTGTGTGTGCGTGTGTGTGTGTGTGTGTGTGTGTGTTGAGGGGACACTGGAGGGGGACTCAATGTGGTCTGTCTCATCCAGCAGGCATTCATGATCCCGGCCCTGTGTTCTTTCCTGTGTTCCCAGAGAGAGCATAGCTCTGGTCCCTGCCTGCTAGGGGACCACCATATGGGAAGGACGGGGACTCCAAAGAGCCACTTACCATGCCAGATAGGCTGAGTGCTGAAATCAATGTCTACGGGAGCCTGGGCAGGGAGATCCTCTCTAGATAGGGTTGAAGGGAAGGTCAGGGAAGACTTCCTGGAGAAAGTGGTCTTTGAACTAGACTTTGAAAGATGCATAGACTTTGAAATAACCTGGGATAAGAGCACTTGGTAGAGGGAACAGCAGGATCTAGGGCCCCAACATAAGGAAACCCATGGGGAGGTGGAGTTTCCCAGGTGGCTGGTGCACAGGGTGGACACGGGAGATGGTGGGAGAGAGAACAGACAGGGCGCACACTGGAGTTTCTGATCCCAGCCTTGGGAGCCTTGGGAGACTGGGTTTTGTCTTTCCTGCAGGCGTCTCTCCAAGTCAACGCTTCTCCTCATCCCACTGTTTGGAATTCACTACATCATCTTCAACTTCCTGCCTGACGATGCCGGCTTGGGCATCCGCCTCCCCCTGGAGCTGGGACTGGGCTCCTTCCAGGTGAGGCCGCCACAGGCAGTCTTTCCCTCCACGTCCCTGGGCAGGAGGGAGGTGCTGTTGCCCTCAGGCCTTGGTTGACATCATGATAGGGTGAGGGCTACCCTTATTCATCATCTCTCCAGCTCTCCATCTGTCCGTCTTCCATTTATGCCTCTATCACTCTATTCATTCCACTTCCCATGTGCCCATCTACCCATCCACCCAATCACCCATCCATCCATCCATCCATCCTACCTATTCAACTTTTACTGAGCCCCTATTATGTGCCAAGTGATGTGCTCATTATGAGGATACAAAAATAAAGAAAGAGAAATGGGGCCAACGGACAGCCCTGGCAGGCTTGCTATGAAAATTATATGAGACCATATGCCTGGCTCAGAGTAAGTGATGGATGCATCTAAATTTCCTTTGAATGCAGACCTGGCCCAAGCCACAGCTTGGCGGATGGGGAAAAGGTACTAGAAAAACTGGACACTTGAGGCCAGGCCAAAGTGTTCTGAAGGCGTCCTTCTTCTTTGGCTCCACAGGGCTTCATGGTTGCCATCCTCTACTGCTTCCTCAACCAAGAGGTGTGTGAATCTCCAGGTTACCCCTTACTCATTGAGCCCCACCTTCCAGCTCAGGCCACACCTTGACTCCTGTGATCCTTTGTGGTGGTTTCTCCTGAGCTCCTGGATCAAGCTGAACCTGAATGCTTCCTGTAAACATCTTTTATCTATCCTGTATCTGAGCTGGGCCAAGTTTGACCATCCACTCACCAGGAGGTGGAGGAGGCCTCTCAGGGATCAGGAGAGGGATCAAGGCGGGAAGTCTAAAGGGATCTTCCAATTCTGTGTCCCTAAAATTGAACATAAGGAATAGTAGGGGAGGGAGTGTGTCAGTTTGGAGACAGACAGTCAGAGGGAACAGAGACAGGAACCGAGAAAGTCATAGGTAGACATGCAGGGAACTAGGCAAATGGAGTCAGATGCAGAGACCGGGAGGAATACCCAGGGCAGAGCCAAGGAAATGGAAAGCACCTGGAAGAAAGACACACAAAGATAACAAACATGGATAGACAGAGCAGACGGTACTGCCATATGTGCTGGAACATGGTAAGATGGCAGAGACAAATGAGAAGTGAATTCCACCCAGAAGACACCGAATTTTCCCCTAGGACAGTCTTGCTCCAGGGAGAGAGATGGGAGAATTTGTCTCAGTGCCCAGATTCCTAGACCCCACTGTTGTGTGCATGGGCAGGGTCACGGGCTCTGCTGGAGACCTGGCTACATGTGCCCTATCCCCTAGCTGTGGAGTATTGCTCCTCCCCACCCCCGCAACCTGCCACCTCTGTCCGTAACTGCTCCTTCCCCCCGACTGTCTTCACTAGTAACCCAGCCTCTCTGAGTGTCGTACATCCTTATCTGGTGTCTGGGCTGCAGACACAGGACTGCAGTCTCTGGGTGTAACATGTCATGGGGCCTGGGGACCCTGGGAGGGGTGAGAAGCAGCCCTGACCAAGGCTGCTGGGGTCTGGGGATGGAGTTTCCACGGAGAGTTATGAGAGGATCTGTCTCAGGAAGCAGTGTTGGAGACCAGATGGTTACATACCTCTGGTGAGGGGGAGCTTACTACCTACAATAGCTCTTTCTGTTGTCAGACATCTGTGGGGAAGATCATCTTTACACTGAACAGATATCTGCCTCCCTTTGCTCTGTCACTGCAGCCCTAGTGGCTGGTCAGCTCTGTGAAAGGGTCATCACCTCTCAGCTCCCTCTTCTTCCTGACAATCGCTTGAATTTGTGAAGATACAGGTGACTCCCCCCCACCGCGCTGCTGGTCTCACCCTCCCACCCCCCCCAGGCTACTTTTCTTTTAGTTCCCTTCAGTTCCCTCAACTGCAGCCCCTCGGACAGAGTTCCGAGTCCTCTCCTGCTTGGGGTCATGTCCTCTGGACAGATTCACAGTGGCCAGAGATGAACTCACAAAACTGAACCCCAGAGCAGGGGCTGGTCTAAGTCATTCATGGGGAACAGAGTGGTTATTTGGCCAGGAACTCAAGCAAGCACCCATAAATGTCTTACGTGGGCTCAAACACAGGCAATGCTAGAAGGTAAAGAAAGAGCTAAAGGGAGTGGCAGGCAGTACTCACAGGACAGGGTCTTCCGGAGGCAGCACTTAGTAGTGCTTGTGGCCGACCATGGCTTTCCCTGTCCTGTGTCCTGATTCTCCTACATGGCCTCTCCATGCACCCTAAGTCCCATTGGGGTTGAATAGCAAAGCTGCAGTGGGACCTTCCTAACATCCTCTCCTTTGTTCCTGGAGGTGAGGACTGAGATCTCACGGAAGTGGCATGGCCATGACCCAGAGCTTCTGCCAGCCCGGAGGACCCCAGCTAAGTGGACCAGGCCTTCCTGCTCGGGGGTGCAGGTGCTGACGTCTGTGTGCTAGGCTGCCCCATCATGTGGCTGGAGTCCACACCTGAGCTTGGGCAGCTGCAATGGGTCCGCCACCCGCTGGAGGAGCAACAAGAGAGCACCTGGCAGACTTCAGCCCCCTCCCCCATTCTCTTCCTCCCTCCCCGCCACGCTGCTGCCCAGCCCTGGACAGGGGCAGCCCTTCCTCCCTGCCTCTGTACTGGACCCTTTCGCTAGGCCCCTGCATGCCTGCCTCTGACTTTCTTGGTTCCTCTGTGTGTATTCTTACCAGTTCCTCTTCCTAGAGATTGGGGCTGTAGCCCAAGGCCCAGAAGAGCCAATAAACTCGTAAATGAATAGATACGTGTTTGAGAGAATAAATGCCCCTCTAAAGGGGAGAGGGTCTACATGCTTTATTTGCAGCTCCAGTGCACAGTTGCATTTTTCATTCTTCAGTTCATGCCACATTATAATCATTTGCCTGTGCGGGGACCCTCTTGCTTTATTTATTTTGAAAATGTACTCTCTTTTGTCCCGACTCCCACTCCTATGTTCCTCCTTTCCATAGGCAAGCATGCCAATGTGTTTCATGTGAGTATGTGTATCTCTGTGTATCTTGCACAATCTGTAGGGTTTGTGTGTCTGTACTTTTAATTTACACACATGCTATCAGTTATATGCGTCTAACAATTCCCCCTCGGCGCGGTGCTTGTTAGAGATCCACTGGTGTTGCCGTGCATGCATCGGTCCGTTGTTTTGACTGCACATGGTGCCACATGGTGTCATCGCCCGTGTGTTACTGTTCTGTCCTGGCTCCCCTGCCCTCCAGGTGAACATTCACATGCCCGTCCCCTGAGGGACTTACGGGAGTGAGCCTTTCTCCAGGACCCACACGCAGGAGGAGCAATGCTGGGCAGCAGCGTGCCTATTCTTGATGTGACTAAGGCATGCCAGATTGCTCGCCTGCAAATCTGCACTCCTGCCAGCAGCTCTCCAGGCTCCTGAATCCCCGCAGCCCCACCAACACTTGGCATTATCCAGCTTTTTATTGTCTGCAAGCCAAATGGGTGTAAAGCGACATCGCATTGTTGTTCTAATTTGCATCTCCCCAATAACTAATGAGCATGAACATCTCTTCTTGTGCCTGTCAGCCTTTTGGGTTTCTTCTTCTGGAAATCGTTTCTTTCCCTGTTTTTCTCTGGGGTGGACATTCCTCAATTTCAGGTCTTTCTCTTATGTCCTTGCCATTGCGTGCTCTCCGAGGCCCCAGCCTGCTGCCTGCTGGCCCCCATCTGAGTGCGGGCCCCCTCAATGTAACACGTCAACGTGGTCCATCCCCCTTCCAGCCTCCTCCTTGACAGGAGGGAGGAGAGATCTGGGTGCGGTCCGTGGGACCTGTTTGTTGGCTGATGAGGCTGGAGGGAGATTTCAGTACAGAGAACAGACAGAAAGGGACACTATGCAGGTCAGAACGAAATCTTTCCTTTCCTGGTCTACCCATAGCGGATTTGTCCTGCAGAACTGAGCTCCCTTCCCCCCACCTCCAGGAAGCCTTCCTTACAACACCAACCTTCCCTGACATTCTTTCTCTTTTTTCCATTACCCTGATGAAATGTTCTAAAATTAAATAGTGGTGATGGTTGCAAACTCTGTGAATATATGAGAAACCACTGAATCGTACACTTTAAAAGGGTGAATTTATACTATGTGAATTTTAGCTCAACAAAGCTGTTATTTATAAAAGAGTAAATGGATGATTGTTAGAGAACACTTGTAAGCATTTTTCTGCTACATAATTTGTAAAGTCCATATAATATTCTTTATTTAGCCAATAGTTATTTAACAAATCTATTGGTGAAACTTTCTCCCTATGTTTTTAAAACAAATAATTGTGACGATAAACTTCCTTGCACGCAAGCCTTCACGTACACCTCAAAAAGAGAAAAACTTCAGAATAAACTCCTAGACCTTCCGAAGAAATTTTCCTAGACCTAGAATGTTTGAGCCAATGCAATGCATATGATAAGTCTCTTAATACCTATTGGCAAATTGCCTTCCAGAAAAGTTGGTCTAGGGTATTCTCGCATGCAAGGTTGGCATGATGGTTTTTCTGCTTGGTTATTATCATTAAAAATATCTTTGTATCTCTGAGTTTTAACTAATGTTAACAGTGCTAGCAGTGGTGTTAGCGCAGTGGTGTTAGCACAGTGGTGTTAGTGGTTAGTGTTAGCTTGGTTAGTGCTAATTAATGGCTAGTTAGTGGTTAGCATCAGTTAGTGGTTAGTGTTAGTGGTTAATTAACAGTGTTAGCAGTCAGTGATTAGTGGTTAGTGTAAATATTAGTTAGTGGTTCTTGTTAGTGGCTAGTTAGTAGTTAGTGTTAATGGTTAGTTAGCAGTTAGTGGTGGCAGTTAGTGGCTACTTAGTGGTTAGTCTTAGTTAACATTAGTTAGTGGCTTGTTAGAGGTTAATGTAACAGTTAGAGTTAGCAGTCAGTGGTTAGTGTTAGTTAGTGGTTAGTTAGCGGTAGGTGTCGGCGGTACTGGACGCAGCTCACTCTGTGAATCACTCACCTCTTCCCTGAGGTGTCACCGTGGCTGCAAGTCCACCTCTCCCTCCCTTTTGGTTTCAACTGGAGCCTCAACTTCCTGCCACTTCTCTCGTCTCTCCCCTGACAGGGATCTGTGAACTGGGGCTACCTGTGGGTTCCTGTGCAGATCCCTTGACTGGCAAACTCCTCCTCTCTCAGGACCTCCGCTTCCCCATCTGTAGTAGAAGGGGTTGGTCAGCGGGTGACTTCTGAGGCATTCTCAGAAGGGACGCGGCCAGATGGCAGGCGCAGAGGTCGTGTGAGAGGCGCAATGCCCACTCTGGCCACCAGGTGGCAGGCTGACTGCGGCCAGGAGCCCAGGCTGGGCTGACCTGCTCCCCGGACGAGGCGCTGGTGCTGGAGACTGACTCCCACGAGCCTGCGGGGCTGCGGGAAGAAGGGGCAGGGGTCGGGCAGCGTAGATGGGGTGGGAGGGACCTGACGGGGGGAGGAACGGGACATTCCCAAGCCCCTCACCCCAGTCCGGAGAAGTAAGAAGCAGATAAGAAGTGTGAAAGCTGAGGAGACAGGAGAACCAGTGCCCGCTGGAGTCTCTGTGCAAGGTTCAAACCAGAAGGGGGGATCCCCGGGACCCCGGCTTTCTGTGGGAAAGGCAGGATTGCCCGCCATCTACTCCAGCCTCCTCCTTCCAACCAGTCTCCCATCAGGCACTGACAGGAGAGTTTCCTGAAGGAAAGGTAGACACTCCACTTCCCTCCCCTTGTGCTTGGGCTCCCTACTCTGTGAGGGAGGAGAAGGAGGAGAAATAAAAATGAGGGGCCCACTCTCTGTCCTTGGAGAGCCCCAGAAGTGTCAGGAAGACCCCCAGGGATGAGCTGAGCCTGGATGCAAGAACCAGAGTGTAGGGCTCAGACTCCCTGGGGTGCCAGAGCTCAGAGGACAGGGTGTGGGTGAGGCAGGAGCAGTCAGGGAAGGCTTCCTGGATGAGGGGACTCAGGCAGGGGGTGTAGACCTTAGAACCCCACCAGGCCACGCTGGACAGTGGTCCCTTCCCACCACCTGCTGGGCAGGAAGCAGGAATGTGTCTGACCCTAGCTCAGAGAGCAGTGCCTGGGGAAGGGTGTGGCAGGTGGGTGGGTCCATGGGCCTTCCATGGGCACTCCTACTAGTGTCTGGTCTTCGGGCTCCACTCATTCATGCGGCAGGTGTTTACTCAGTGCCTGCTTAGGCCACTGGCACCTTTCTAGAGCCTGAAAGTACAGCTGCAAACAACTCCCAAACATCCCCCTACTCAAGAGGCTTAGGGTCTGGTTAGAGAGGGTGCGATGGTCAATTTTATGTGTAACATGACTGGGCCACAGGATGCCCAGGTATCTGATTAAACATTGTCTCTGGGCATGTCTGTGTGGGTGTTTCTGGCAGAGATTAGTTAGCACTTGAGTTTGGTGGGCTGAGTAAAGCACAGGGTCCTCCCTAACATGAGTGGGTACCGTCCAGTCCTTGGGGTTGGAGTAGAATGAAAGGGCAGAGGAAGTTTGAATTTGAGCTCCCTCTGTCTGACTTGGAGCTGGAACATCCATCTCTGTCCTTGCTGCTCCTGGTTCTCAGGCCGTAGATACAGCACTAGCCTTTCTGGGTCTCCAGCTTGCAGACGGCCCATTGACTTCCCAGCCTCCATAACTGCATGAGTCAGTACTATATAATAAATCTCTTTCTAGACACTTTATATGTGTGTGTGTGTATGTATGTATGTGTGTGTGCATGTGTGTGTGTGTGTATAAATCGGTTCTATTTCTCTGGAGAATACTGATTAATATAGAGGGTATTAGTCAGGGCTCTCTGTTGCAGAAAGCAGGACCCACTCCAGCTGGGTTAAGCAAAAACAGGACATATCCAAGGACACTGGGTAGCTCACCTGTCTTCGGGAAGGCCAGAACGCGGACCCAGAGGCAGTGCCACCAGGAGCAGAGCCCATCACACATGAGAAATTCCCCACCCATCACTCCTGGTGGCAGACACAGCTGCTCACATCAATGACATGGGGGATGAAATCCCAGAAAGGCCACATTGCTGTCCTGAAAAGCGAAACTTCTCCACTGCCATGCCTGCCGAAAATCTGATTCCACCTGGCACCAGCTTCCTCTTATTACTCTCTTCCCGACCTAAGTGCCACACAGCCACCACTGGTGGGCACAGCCTTGTGACCCTGCCCACCAGCTGCAAGGGAGCTGGGACAGCAAGTTCCCGCCTCTACTTTGGAGAGGGCCCTCCTACTGTGGCGAGTTCCTCCAACATAGGACGGGCGTTCAGAACATGCCGGCTGGCCACAAACATGACAGATATGTAGTGCAGGGAGACAAACATGCCTCTCCGATTATTGCGTAATAATGGTGGTAGGTGCACAAAACAGGGGAGTATTGAGAACAAATATCTGGAGGCCCAAACCTAGCCTGGGGGTGTAAAAATAAAAGGTTTTCTGGAGGAAGCGATAGCCAAGCTCAGATTAGCACCATGAGTATGAGTTGGCTAGGTGAAGGAGTGGATGAAAAACCCAGGTAGAAAAGGCAGCAGTGCAAAGGCCCTGGGGTGGGAAGGAGCTTGTTGTCTGCAGGGAGCTGCAGGTTAGCTGCTGTGGCTGAAGCTTAGTGAAAGCAGGGGAGAGTGGGGACGGGTAGCACCCGGATCACGCAGGGTCAGGAAAGCCATGCTAAGGAGGTTTTATTCCAAGAGCTGTTGGAAGTGTGGGATATAACAAGGCTAGTGTTCTCTAAATGATCCCTCTGAGTGGTGTGTGAAGACGGAATTTCAGGCAGAGATCTCAGCTGGAAGCCAGGAGACTTGTCGGGTTTGGCAATCTTGTTCTGTGTTCTTGGTTCTTGGTGTGCTCTTGGCCGAAGAATGACCAGATACTCCAAAGTAAGGCAAACACAAGGTGAAATTTATTGAGGGAGAGCAAGACAGGATTATAGAGCAAGAGCAAGATATAGGTTTACAGAGCAAGATACATACACCACAGATAATGACCGGACCCTTTGTCGTAGCAAAGGAAACCTTGCTTATGGTCTGGGTCTTGTTTTATAGTGTCTGGTTAGGGACCTCCCCATGGTTCAGATGTCATCATGGAACCACTTTGATGGACGGTTGGGAGTTGTATGCCCTGAGTCTTACTGCACATGCAGATCTCCCATGAGCCTCTCTGAAAGCCCATTGAGGGTGGTGAACTGCAACATAGATTTAAGCTAATGACATCATAATTAGCCTTAGGTTGTCCTAAGTCACCTTCCAGACTCTACTGTACCTATGCTGCTTGGCCCATGGGCTAGAGAGTCCTATGCATTCTTCTGCAGTTGGCGTGCTAAGTTCTGATTGGTAGGTTGGTAGGGCGTTCCCTCCTCCCCCAGGTATGGCAGTCGCTCGGGACAGGATTAAGGTGGGGCAGCACCAAGACGGGGGGCCTGGGGCTCACACTTGTCCTTCTTCCCAGGTGGGGCAATTGCTCAAGACAGCACCAAGGCAATGCACCCACTTTTGTCCCTAGAAGACCTGGAATTCCTCGCTGTCTACCTAACAGACGAAAGTGTAGGCATGGATTAGAGTGATGGTAGTGGAAAGGATCAGGACAGGTTCAGAAGATGTCCAACTTGGGAGTGAAATGTGTGAGATGAAGAAAAGGGAGGTTTCTCAGAAGCTTTCTGGAGTGAGTAGAGAGGGACAGGAGCATGCAGTAGGGGACGAGCAAGAGCTTGGCCTGGGCACATGCGGTTTGGGATGCATGTGACAAGTCCAGCTGGAGCAGAGAAGAGGAGCCTGGGCTGGAAGTGGGACTCTGAGTGTCACAATATTGGTGGTGGTTGACACCACGGGGGTGGGTGGAAGCCCTGGCGTGAGAGTGAGGAGCCAGGTGAGAAGGGGGCTCAGCCCGGAGCCCTGGAGTGAGTCACATGTTCACAAGTTCATGGGGGTTGGAGAGCAAGAGCCCCAACAGGAGGCTGAGCAGAGGCACCAGGGGTGGAGGAAAACCAGAGGAATGTGGATCCTGGGTCCCGAATGGAGAGTATCATAAGGAGAGGTTGGCGATGGGCTGAGTGGGGCTGAGCCTTGCAGATCAGATTGGAGACATGTGCCCTGGATTTGGTGGCACAGCCCACGGCAAGAGCAGGTTTGGCGGAGGATGGATGGGGAGGCCACACTCGAGGGTGCTGAAAGTGACAGGCTGGGAGAAAGCCAGGACGGCACTTGTGGACCCCCTGTTACTGAGGTTAGTCTGGGAAGGGGAGGGGAGAGCAGAGGGCAGCGGGTGGGCAAGGGGGGTGCGGGGGCAGTAGTTCTGTGCTGTTGTGAGGTGACAACAGGTAAACGCTATGAGATGGGTGTGTGAGCCACTCAAGGATGGGAAGGACGGGAGTGGGGGCATGTGCTGGAGGGATTTTATGGAGAAGGAAGGAGAAGGCAGGCCCAGGACCTGCGGGGGCAGGGGGCACCTTGTGGGGAGGGGGCTCTGCCCCAGAGGATGGCGGCTGTGCAGGAGGGTGCGGGGCCTGCGGGTGGGCAGGGGCGGGAGGGGAGGTCCCTGGTCTGCCAGCGGTGTGAGCGGAGGGGCGGGGGTGTGGTCTTGAGGAGAGTGGAGAAGATTGCCAGGAGTGGTGGCAGAGGTGTGAGGACAAGTGGGTAGGGAATGGGGTGAAGCTGTCAGGCGGTGAATTTGGGGTATCGTCACTCCCCTGGCTAGAGTGTCTGGCACAGACAAGGCTGGCCTAGGCTTATTCCAGATGGTGTTTTGCCCTAAAGACAGAGCCACAAGAGACTTCACCGTACTCATGAGAGAAGGCTTGTGCAATGCTGTGGAGTCCAAGCCGGCCGGGCTGCTGGAGTGGTGCAGGGTATGAAGCGGCACGGTCGGTGAGGCTGTCGAGGAAGAGGACCGGGAGGACAGGAGGTTGCAGTCAGAGCTGGATGATTCGCAGCTGCTGGCGCAGTTTCCAGCAGTGGCTCGGGCTCCAGGCTGGAGTGGGAGGGGTGGCTGCTGGGGTCAGGGAGAGCCCTGGAGAGAAGACAGGGTGGGGCTGCAAGGCCAGTGGGTGGTGGGCCACTGCCTGGGCCTTGCAGTCAACCACGGTGAAGGCTGGGCTTGAGGGCCAAGGGGGACCTGGAGCCAGTCTCATGAAGCAGGGGCAGGGGTGTGGTGACACTGAGGGAGAGGCCCCGGCCAGCAGCGGGGGTGTGGAGGGCCCCAGGCACTGGCCTCGTGCCCTTGGGATCCAGCACGGCCAGCCCAGCAGTCCTGTGATGGCTTCTCCCACCACATCTGGGGCTGCCAGAGGCCCAGGCCCAGAACAATTCGGAACAGGCTGCCTTCGAGGCAGCTCCAAGCTTTGGAAACCAACAGGGAACCACAGATTTTTTTTTTTTTGACGGTCTGTTCTGTGTCATCCGTGCGAATCTCTTGGTGTGAATGTTGCTCTCCCCAGCTTGCTCTCGTGTTCTCTCTCTCTCGTCTCCCTACAGCTTCTCTTTACGAGGCTCCAGACTCCAGCTAAAGGGAAGCAGCAGAACAGCCCACCAGGCAGCTGTCCCATCTCCAGCTAAAGGGAAGCAGCAGAACAGCCCACCAGGCAGCTGTCCCACCTAACACCACCAGGTGTTAGGTGACACCAAACACCTGGGTCCTGGGGCTGGCTGGAGGTGGCTGGAGCTTCCCACTTGCATGCAGATGGCCAGCTATCCCCATCTGTTGCAGTGCTTCTCGGGAGCACTCTGCCCTGCCCACACCATGTCTGTCTGTCCGTCTGTCTGTCTGTCTGTCTCTCCCCTTGTCTTTCCCTCTGGGCCACCCCCTCCCAGACAGGATGTCATGTGTGTGTGAGGGAGGGTTGTGTGACCTTTAACCTGCTGCCTCCCATCTTGTGGGTAACAGGTAGGACGACATAACCGGGGCTCACAGAGCCTCCCTGGGATCTGGCTTCCCCTCGGGCTGCGCAGGGAGTAGGTCAGGGCTGCAGAGTACCCTCCCTCCCTTGGAGGCATTGCATGAGCAGCTGTAACCCTGTGAACATTCCCATCATTACGGGGCTGGGGAAGGCTGGCAGTGGTGGCATTGCCATGGCACCAGCATGGCCCTGGCTCTGCTGGGCGTGGCTGTGGCCCCAGCACAGAGGGGCTCTGGGCTGTCTCTGGGCAGAGAGCTGCCAGGGAGGCCCCTCTCGACATCCAGTGGCCCGTGCAGTCCACATGAAGCACATGCCAGAGCAGCCTCTGGGGAAAGCCTGAGGCCCTGCCCAGCCTCTCCGCCCAGCGGTCCGCTGGGACCCTGCAGCAAACCCTCGACACCAGCGGGCTCAGCACAGACCAGATGTGGGGTGTGGCCTCCGCCCAGCCCAGGCCCTTCGCAGCCCTTGCTTGGTCCCAACCCAGGCCCAGTGGGAGCCCTTGCGGAGCACCCAGGCCTTGCGGGCATTTCAACCTGGACGCTGGCCTTGGTCTCCCACAGAGCCACCAGGGCTGTGCCCTGGGATTTCACAGGGTGGAGGGAAGAGCAAGAGACCCAAGCCCTGCTTTTAGGAGCAGGGAGCAGAGAACAGAGGCGTGCGCTCCTCAGGCTATCAGGGCTGTGGGGGGGACGGTTCAATGACAGAGGTCAGGTAGGGGTTGGAGCAGAAGTCCTCCTGGGAGAGGCAGTGGTGTGCGGGATGGGGAGGATTTGCAGAAGGACTCACTGGGAAGGAGGAACAGCTGGCATGAGGTGGGGAGACCAGAGCACAGAGCACATGACCTATTTGATCGAATTAGATCTTTCAAAAATAGAATATCAGCGTGTGGGGAAGTTTCTCCAGGTTTATCTCTGCACTGCCCGAGCACAGGAAACGTCCTGGAGGATGGGGTGGGGCGTGGCTTGGCGGGGCTCAGTGGAAGCCCCATTAGAGGGAGGAGGCTTGCCAGGGCCTGGAGGCAGCCTTAGCAGGAAGCGCTTCACATGGGGCCATGCCTGAGCCAGACCCCCTTGTCCACCTGTGCAGGGTGTCTGGCAGGCACCTCCCACTCTGCGGGGCTGCCAGCCAGCTCCTCCTGCTGGCTTTCCAGCTCCCTGAATATCAACCCAAATCGCAGCAGTAACTCCTGAATCACCCCTCTCCTCCTAGCTGCAACAGATCCAACAGGATGTTCCGAAGCCTCAGCCTCCCCAGCGTGTCCCAAATGCATCCATCCTCTTGTCACAATTCCATGCTAGAACCCACCCTCACCTTCCACTGGGCTCCATGGCAGATCTGTCACTGCAGCCCTCTTTGCCCTCCCAGGGTATGGCTCACATAGTAGGGACTGGGCAGATCCTGTCACTCCCTGCTTTCCAATTTGACCAGGAAAAAATAAATTCAAGTTCCCTTCTGTAGCCAGTTCAGCTTCCCAACCTCATCTTCATCTTTCATCTTCCTCCCTGGTGCTCTGCTCTGGACACACTGGTCTTCTTGCTGTTCCCTGAACCCCAAGCTTGAAATGAGCCATGCTCATTTCAACACTGCTGCCACTTGGAACACTCTCCCTCTAATGCCTTCCATGGCTGCCTTCTTCACCCAGCTCCCATTCAAAGCCAGTGTTGCCTCCCCAGAGAGGCCTGCCCTGATGACCACCTAGTGGCATCGCTCATGGTCACTATTGGATTTCCTTGTTTTATTTTCTCCGTGGCACTTAGCAGCAATTACAGTGGATTCCCATTATTTGTGGTAGTTATTAAATATGTTCTATAACGTTGCCATGAACACTGAGTTAGCAAATACGGAACTGTTGCTCGCAGGGGAAGTGCAGAGATAGGCTCCCATGAGCCTGTGGTCACAACACTTTTGTCAACGGATCGATATACAAGCTTGTTTTATGTGTGCTTCTGTTTACAGACACCTTATTTAACATACATTATTGATTCGTTAACACTGAACTATCGGCCAGTGGGCACTGTGACTCATGTTGAGCGAAGCTAATCTGACACAGGCATTTTCTCTATAAGGCACATCACAGCCTTCTAGCACTTAGGAACAAGGGCCAGCACTCCATGCAGTTTACACTTGGAGGTCATTTGAAATCGTGAGATCACCAACAAAAAGCACAAAAACGTGAAAAAGAGTGGCACTACATGGACCACTTGTTTACAGTGTGTAAACAGAGGAAAGGACACTTGCTTACAGCATGAGAGCTGGATGGAGATCTCAGCTGGGGATGCGTGCCTTGGGCCACCCACCCTTTTTACCACCTTGAGTGGTTCCAGAATGACTGTGAAAGCTGCTGGTATTGAGTCTGGGGTTACAAAGTCACCGGCTTTGGCGTGTTGACTCCGGGGTTAGAGAGCAGGCACATCTGCAGATACGGGGTCTGCAAATAATGAGAATCAACTGCATGCGATTTATGCGTTTTCATGTCTATTGTTGATGTTCCTTTTGTCTTACGCACTGCTGTATCCATCGCTCCTACACAAGACTCACACACACACACAAACATGCACACACAAGTCCTCAGGAGTTCTCAAAGCAGAAAAGATGGGGGGGGGTCTCTTTTTCTGGTGCTCCTTCCCTGGTAGTCACAGGCAAGGGAGAGAAGGAAGGTTCTGCAAGGAGGGTGTGGGTAAGTGGGAGCCCTTATCCTAAAGCAAGGGCGTGTCCCATCCCTGTCCTCCCCCTCCTTACAGTCAACGCAGGGAAGGCTGTGTGTGCGTGTGTGGTCGTGTGACCCTGCCCCGGTGGGCGTCAACACGGGCACGGGAAGCATGTATCTGGCCTGGCTGAGGTCTCCGGGTCCTGGTCCTGCAGGAATGGTGCTCGGGTGTGTGTGTGTGTGCACGTGTGTGCCCGAGCGTGCAGGCACGTGTGTGAGCGCGTGCGAGCCCTGCCCTGCCGAGGCCTGCTGGAGTGCTCGCTGCGTGACGGGGCCTATAATCACGGGAAATTACTGAGCCCAGAACTGAAATTAAGGCTGCTGCTGCTGCTGCCACAGACCTGTTTACAGAGCCAAACGCCTACAAGAAGCCTCGGGGAGGAGGCTCTGCTGGGAGCTGGGACTTCTGGGAGGGACAGGGATGGGGACTGGGCAGAAAGACCACAGGGGGAGGAGGAGCTGCATCTTCTATTTGGCAAGCGCCTATCTGGCTGTGCTAGTGGACTTCCATGCTTTGTTTTATTTAATCCTCACCAGCCCCTGCAAGGTAGGTGCAGCACCCCCTGTATCTGCAGAGAATTGGGTCTCGCAGAGGTTGAGGAACATGCTCCAGGCCTCAGAGCTTGTGACCGGCAGAGCTGGGGTTTGCAGGAAGGGCTGTCTGACACCGGCACCCAACTGCAGGCCGGGGAAGGCAGGGTCTCTGGACCCTGCGGGGTTAAGCAGGGTTGGGTCCTGCAAGAGGTTGGATTCTCTGGTTTTTAGGATAATACTTACTTGGTATTTGATGTAGGGAACACCAGAAAGAAGCCCCTGAGTCCGTAAATAGCACCCCTCCCACCTGTCACATGGGCTGTAGCACGACCCTGTGGGAACCCACACATTCCTCCAGGCAGAAAGACAGTGAGCTGAGCGTTAGCGCCTAGTGTGGGGAGCCGTGTCCTGAGCACAGCCCTCTGACGTCATGGGCATAAACCTCCGCAGTGTCCATTCAGGGGCCAGGAGGGAACAGCATGGAGCCTGCAGTGCACAGCCGGAGACCTGGACTCTCAGCCAAGGACTTTCCCAGCACCCTGAGGCCCCAGAAGGACTGGACCTGTGAGCTCAGGAACTAATCTCCTCCTCCTTCTCCCCGGGCCAGTGAGCAATTATTAATGAATGATGGAGGGTGTCTGTCGAGGGCCCCTGGCTGAGGGCAGTGGTAGGGTGGGCACATCCCCTGGTTATTCCCACCTCCACCAGCCTCCAGGGGAAACTGGCTCGCTAATGTGGAGGCTGTGGGGAGAGACAGCGCAACCCGAGCCCCGCAGGGCGTCTGTTGGCACACACCCCCGCTGGCCTCCAGCCAGTGAGCATCTTCATCCCCTGAACAGTAACAGTGATGTGCCAGGCAGGCACTGTTCTAGGACACACACACAGTCCTTAAAGAGCCCTTAGAGGAATTATCCTCTTCCCCATTTTATGTGAGGAAACTGAGGCACAGAGAGGTCAAATGCTTTGCCCATAGCTCTGTAGCTGGGAGGCCAGGGAGCCAGGACACGGACCATAGACACTCTGCAGTCTGGCAGGAAATGCTCTGTGCTGACCACCGTGCTACACTGCCTCTCTGGGTCCTCGAGTCCCCTGTGCAGGCTGCATGGTGGGCGGCCATCTAGTCTCTGTCTGAATGTGTCCAGCGTGAGTCCTCACCCCATGGCTCCTGAAGGTGGCTCTGCTGGGCAGAAGGCTCCCCTGGAGAGGGTCTGAAGCAGCCCCTCAGAGGGCTGTGGGTGTGAACCCCGAAGCTGGACATCTGCCCATGGGGCCTCTCTGCCTCCTGAGTCAGTGGCCCTTTGGAGACCTGGAGAGGACAGTGACTCCAGCTGTGGACCTGCCCACAGGGCCCCGAACCAGGCTCCGCTGGGCCAGTTGTGAGCCCAGCTGTTTTCCAGACCCAGGCTGACACTTCATGTTAGCTTTTCAAATCTTTTTTGTGTTTTGGTCGTGACCAGCATTTAATGTTTTTGATGAAATAGGAGAGAATGCAGAAGAGAGCATGAGAATAGTGTTGTTTCTTGGAACTCGTATTTCTGTTTCTCATACATATGCATGTTGATGCTGAGTCACAACAAAAATGCATTCCCCACTGTGGGTGGGGTCAAAACAACAGTCCTCCAGGCCGCCTTCTCACCTGTGTCCTATTTCAGTCCCTGCATCGGTCGACCCCTGCCAGCTGAGGGTCTCCCATCAGGCTGAGCCTAGAAGTCACTCTGCTCCCCCACCGCTGAGCCAAGCCCAGATCTGGGCACGCAGGGGGATGATGACAGCCTTACGGACTGGGCAATGTTAGAAGGAACCTCTGCGTCACGTGCTGTCACCACGTGCCAGGCTCTGTGCTGAGTGTTTCACTTGCCTCGTCTCTTGAGCAGTGTGAAGTAAGCAGCATATTCTCCCCATTCCACAGATGAGGAAACTGAGGCTCAGGGAGCTTCATCTGCTTGCTCAAAGCCATGCAGTTCATGCACACATCATAATTGGGCTCCCATTGAGTCTGAGTGTCTCTCGGGTCACCCTCTTCTCACCTGTCTACAGCACTGCTGCGGGGCCCTGGGCACCCAGGAAAGCAGCAATCAGACTTGGGGCCTGACTGTCCCCAATCCCCCTCCCTGGTCACCTCCTCCTCTTCCTCCCTATACCCTGGCTGCTGCTAAGTTCCTCCCTCCAGGGCCTGAGGGCTTCACTGGGTCTAATTGAAAGCAGCTTCTTACTCCTGTGACCTGGAGGCTTGCTGGGGGCGTGGGGACCAGACCGAGGGGAGCCGGGGCCTGGCTCCAGGGAGCCTGTTGAGCAATCCTTGGGCCGGCAGGCTACACAGCCCCAGCGCTGGATTTCTCCCCTCACCCTTCACCTTCCCCCACCCAATCCACAGCTGGTGGCCTCAGGGCAGACGCCCATCCCTGGTGCCATGGAGGTCTGATCACCAAGAGGGACCCACGCTCCTCTCCAGGGCTGCTTGGGGTTCCCTCCTTCACCCTGGCCCAGGGCTCAGCCTTCAAAGCTGGAGGTCCCTTCCTCTCCCAGCCTCTCCCTGCTCAGAGGCATGGGGCTCCCCAGTGGGTGCCATGTTTGGAGTTAACCGTGCCTAAATTCACAGAAAAATATGGTAGCTATTCAACCCCCTCCCCCCTCAAAAGAAATCCCACTGGAACTCAAGTCTTTTTATTTGCCAAACCCTCTGGCAGCTCCCCGTTTCACTCAGAGTGATGGCTACAGGCCTTGCCGTCGCCTGGCAGGACTGGGAAGGCCTATTGCTCTGCCTCCAGGTCTCACCTCCTCTCTTCTTTCCCTCACCGCTTGGCTCCAGCCATATCGGCCTGCTTGCTGTTCCTGTCCCAGGGCCTTTGCACTTGCTATCTCCTCAGACACCCACGTGGCTCACTCCTTCACCTCAGTGAGGCCCCCTGACCAAATGACACCCTTAGCTGCAGAAGCCAGCATGGCTTATGCTACTTCCTCACTTTGTATTTTTCTCCATGGCACCTGCTACTAGAATAGCACAAAATTTATTAATTTCTCTTTTTTATCATTCATCTCTCTCTATTAAAATGTGAGGTCCGTAAGGGTGGGTTTTTTTGTTTGTTTGTTTAGTCTGTTCAGTAGTGGCTACACAGAGTAGACACTAGAAAAATGTTTGTGGAAATGAATTGAAATTGAATTAAAACAGAAGAGGTGTGAAGAGGTCCAGAATTCTGATTCCTCCCATGACTTCCCTGAAGCTTCCGCAGCAACTTCTTGGAAGCCAAAGTCATCTAAAGAAATCTTTCTCTGCTGCTCCCACTCAGCTCTGCGCCTCTCTTCAGGCGGGTTTCAGCTCTGATTCAGGGCCTGGCTCCCCCACTGCCCAGTACAAACATGCTCGGGTGCTCCTGGGGCCAGGCCCTGTGTCAGACACAGTAAACGGAGCTGTGGAGAGACGCCACCCTGCCCTCAGGGCTCTCGGCCTGGGGGCAGGTGGCACGGGCAACAGGAGTGTGACAGGGAAGGCTGGGAGCCAGGGCTGCCCACAGGAGGGGAGAGAATGCCAGAAGGAGGGGACAGTCAGGGTAGGTCCCTTGTTCCTTACAGCCTTTGGCCAAGTTGCAGATCACACGAGAGCGTGAGCTGGGGACCCTGCGTACTGTTAAGTGACACGCAAATCCTGGGTTTCCTGTTTGGCTCCACAAAAAGAGGCAGGAAGGCAGGGCAGAGATTAGTAAGCCCATTTTACAGATTTTGCCATGTTCATCTTTTCCTGTGTGTCACTTCCTCCACCTTCCCCAAATTTCGGTCACAGCGAGAACTCCTGAACGGCTGGGACTGTCTGCTTCATCTTGCTTCCTTCCCGCCCCTGTCTCAGCAGAGCCCAGACCCTTGGTAAATTAGGACATTGGGACTCAGAGAGGGAGAGTCACTTGTCCATAATCACACAGAGAATCAGAGTTTGGGCAGGGCCTGAGCCCAGGCCTGCTTCCTTCCAACCTGAGGCCCTTCTACTGCTAGATGTGTGTTCTCTGAAGCCCCTGTCTCTAGGCTGGGTCCCCTGGAGGATGCGATGACCCCTGACCCTGCTAAGCCTTCATCCACTCCTCCAGCACCCCTGGGGCCACTGGACTCAGAGCTGCAGGCCTGCGGGGCTGGGCGGAGGCGTGGGAGTCAGGGCAGAGCCGGTTCCCACTGAGGCCTCTGTGTGCCTCCGCGGGGCTCCCCACTGTCTCACTTCCCCTCTTCCCCTTGGAGGACTGACAGCTCTCTCAGAGCAGCTCAGGGGAGGACACAGTCCACCCTTTTGGGACAGACTTTCCCAAGCCTCAAGAAAACTGATCTTCAGGGATCTAGCGCTTGGCAACATCTGGAACATCTGTGAGCCGTCCTCCCCTACTGAGGAGGACTGGGCCGGGGCTCGTGTGGGCAGGGGGTGGGGACGGGGAGGACAAATTGATCCAGCAGGACGGGGCTGTCATGAAATTCAAGGTGGTACCTCTTCCTGACATAATATAGATGAGGAAACTGAGACCCAGGGAAGGCAAGCGGCCCGCTCAGGCCCAGGTCTGGAGTCCGAGTTCTGTGCCAAGGTATCTGCTCTCTCAGAGGCTCTGCTGCGTCTCCTCTGGACAGCAGCCTGGACTCCTGGTGTCTAGCTGATCTCGAATATTCCAACGACAGGGTGTGCACACCAGTCTGTGCTTTCTTTGCTTTCTCTCCATTTCTATCTCCTGACCTCTGGACCCAGGCCTTAGGGGCCAAGCTCCCGCCTGCTGTTCCTAAGTGCCCTCCCAGGCTTCTCGTCTGCACGTGTTTGCAGAAGGGCCTCCAGACACCTCTCCTCTGCCCTGCACAGCTCACCAGGGGCCCAGGACAAGGTTGGCTTGTCCTTGTTATCCATTTACTCATTCAGTTATTCAAAAATGTTTACTGAACCTATGTTGTACTATGAACCAGGTACTGTTCCAGGCACTGTGGCTACACTGACCAAAACCAACAAAAATACTGATAAAAGAGACTTGGCCAGTCTCCACCTTAGACGTCTTACTGCCCGTTATGAGCCTCTTGCAGCTCTGAGGCCCCGTAGCCAGATGGGCAGACTATCAAGGCAAAAAGCGGGCAGACACACAGACAGAAAGGATTCGAGACAGAAGTGGGACGAGGCACAGAGGAAACGTCACAAATTTCTGTCGTGGGCCATGGTCCTTCTCTGCCCGGAAGTTACAAGGCGACTCTTTGGCTCTGTGCAGGACTTGGAGGCGGGGGAGCCCTTGGGAACATCTGGAACCTCTGTGAGCCGTCCTCTCCCACTGAGGAGGACTGGGCCAGGGCTCGTGTAGGCAGAGGCTGGGGACAGGGAGGACAAATCGGTTCAGCAGGACGGGACGTCTCCCAGGCCTCTTCCTGCTCCCAACGCCCCAACACTACTCCCCCAGCCTCACCAAGACCCCCTCATCCTGCCCCAGCCCCTGGCTTCTCAGAGTGGACCCGGCCTGGCCTGCCCACACCCTCTGCGGGGCCCATGCAGAGTGTCAGCTCTCCTGTAGGGACCCCAGCTGTGGGAGATTGGCTTCGAGGAGAATGTGGTGGGCAGGGGCAGGGCAGGGAGGAATGGAATCGTGGGAGGCAGCGGAGGAGCCAGGAGAGGTGGGCTAACTGTCAGCGGTGCTGGCGGAGGGCAGCTCACACTGCAGATGGTGAGATCAGCTGAAACTTGCCGCCCACCCCTGCTACTGGGGTGGAAAGGACCGTGGAAGGTGTTACGGGCTTCACAGTGTCCCCCTCCGAATTCATATGCAGAAGTCCTCACCCCCAGTGGTTCAGAAGGTGACTATTCAGACATAGGATATTTAAAGAGGTAATTTAATCAAAACAAGGTCATTAGGGTGGCTCTAATCCAGTGTGACTGGTGTTCTTAGGAGAAACGGAGGTTTGGATGCAGACGGACAAAGAAGGAAGACTGAGTGAGGACACAGGGAGAAAACATCTGTCTACAAGCCAAGGAGAGAGGCCTCAAAAGAAAGGATCCTGCAGATACCTTCATCTTAAACTTCTAGCCTCCAGAATTGCCAGGAAATGAACTTGTGCTGTTTAAGTGCCCCCACCCCCGCCGGCGGTATATGTTATGGCAGCTGCTATTGGAATACGGCACCACCCTTTGTCTTAGGCGTGAGCGCTTCTGGTTCACACGGAGACCGGGCTATCTGGGTACTCTGCCAGGAAAGGGACAAATGCACCTTTAGGGTCATAGTCCTGGTTTGTCATTTCCCAGGGATTAGGGTCAAAACTGGGGCAACTGAAGAAGTCAATGTTCTTCATAGGAACTAGATGGGGTGGTCTTTGGAGAAAATCTGTCTTCTTGGTGCGTTGTAGTTGCTTTTAAGAATGTAGGATAAAACCAGGCACAACATTGCCAGAACAGACACCACCAACCACTGTCTTCCTTGGGGACACTGAAGGGAGAGATGTGCCTTCTTCCCATGCAGAGCCAGCAGGTCTACACAGAGGAGGAATTCATGAACAGAGCACGTGCCTGAGGCAGTACAACTTACAGAACTCTAGGATGTAGGGGGGTGCCAGAACTTCTTAATTTTGAGGGGAAGGGTTGCGTGTCCATGGAATAATTATAAAAATAGTGAATCCTTTTCTATGCCAGACATTGGTGACAGAATGAATGTTCTAAGCATGTTGCATGTGTCATCTTCATTAATCCACACAAACACCCCAGGGACTGTTAGCACCTGCATTTGACATAGGAGAAAGTTGAGGCCCAAAGAGGTTATGTGACATGGCAAAGGTTGCACAGCCAGTAAGAAGGAAGAGTGATGATGTAAGATGGAGGAGAGGCTTGAAGAGGAGACTCCGGGGAAAGGCTCGGAGCAGAGGAGCGGCCACATGGCCACCCTCCAAAGTCTTCCTCCTGATTTGGAGTGACTTTGGGAACGCTTATTTGAACCCAATGACTTAACTCTTTTTTGGAGTCCAGGGAGAATTTAGTCTGGAGAAGATAAGCCCTGAAAGACTAGTGGATACTGAGATAACCAAAAAAGTCGGTCCAAGTGGACAGTCGTAAGCAATGACACACAGACACCTTAAATATTTTGAGACAACTTAGAACATGTGCATAGTCATTCGGCAACTTTTTGTCCTTTCTTTTTTTTTAGTAACCAGACACTGAATGATCATTCAGCGCTCTTGATGTGTGGCCAAGGCTGCTTCTTTGAACAGGAGTTCGCTGATCAGAACTCCATTTTGTGTGTGTGTGTCTTTCTCTCTTTCTCTTTTTCCCCCCAAAACCACACACACAATGTCTCATCTTTGCTTTGATATTCTGGTTTCTTTATAGAGTAGGGAGAATGTAAACACCCTTGCTGGGTGTCTTAAGTGCTGGGACCCATTCTCAGGCTCTTTCTCTTTCTGTGTACTGTGTAGAGCAGCCCTTCTGTGTCACCTGAAGTTATTTATGGCACAGGGCTTACCTTGGCCAGTGGATTGTAATAGAAGTGATGAGTGTAACTTCTAGGCAGAAGCCTTCAGAATTGATATATGCTTCTCTGCATTTTCTTTTCCTTCAGCCTCAGGTACTGACAACGGGACAGATCTTGGCTGAACCATCCATCTGGGACCTGCAGCAGAGCCCCATGAACCCATGATGGGCATGTAGCATGAGTAAGAAAACACTGTGTGAAATTTAAAGCACTGAGATCTGGGGGCTATTTGTTACTGCAGCCAACCTATTGCATTCTAACTGTTACATTCATGAAGTGCCATGAGTGCTAGGAGTACAATCACATTCTTGGCTTTTAGATACATCTATCCAGTGTTTCAGTAGGGTGCAGGCCTACTAAATTGGCCTCATTCTGCACCAATTCTTTTTAGAAACTGGCTTTTACTGTGAGATACTCAGAAACCAGTCCTATTCATGATGTTGCTTCTATAGTGAAAATGTGGAACTCCAAGGCGACACCCACTGTGCATGTACAAGGTGGCTCCTATGAGTGTGGTGCCCGGCGCACCCTGAGGGCAGGAACAGTGCCCTCCCCTCTCCCATATCTTTCCTGTGTTGAGAGAGACAATTCCCCATGGACAATGAGCATCGCCGAACATTCTGAGTATGCCAAGAATGCAAGACCCTGGCCACTCTTCTCCTGGGCTGTTTCTCAGGGTTGTGTTTGCCGTGAGCAGCCTTGAGAAATGCAGTGACATCTAGGGCAGGCTTCTTAAAAGTGGCAAGTCTCCCAAGCTTCGTATTACTCTCCTGTAATGCAACCCACTGAGGTCCCCACCCTTTGCACTGCCTTTGTTGGGCGTGGGTGGCATGGGAGAATCAAAGCAGTTCTATGAAGCTGTCAAGCTCCTTTTGCTGTGAGTAATAATGTCTTTGCCTCTGACCTAGGAGTCTTGTATCTTTGGCTGGCATCCATGAAACAGCAACAGGCCAACTTGTTAGCTCCTAAATAAGGTAAAATCTCAGATCCCACACTCTTTCTGATACCCCAACCCCAGGTCAGCGCAGGACTGACTGTAAGTAAGGCTTGTGCTTTCCACTCATTGATCTTGGGACCAGGTTGTGCCAGCACAGTCTCCATACTTCATTCTCTGGCGGCCATTTGACTTCTTGAGCCTCTGCAATGGGGATAACAATCAAGGGTCCCTGATTCACACTCCTGGCTGTTAGATTTGGAAGTAGGAGAAAGATGACTGGTGTTCTCTGGTAATCACAAGCTGATTTCTGTTTTCTCTTGAGATAATATTAACACCAGCAAACTTGGACTCCTCCCAGACAGACTTAGGTAAGAGGAAGGAAGAACTTGCTGTCAGTGAGAAGGAGGAATGTGACCCGAGGAGGTCCAGTTGGCTGTGGAGTTTTCCCTTCTGGAGATCTACACAAGCAGGACAGGAGCTTGCACATTTTTAGGAGGCAGGGCTGGACTGGATGTCTCCCAGGGCTCCGTTTGGAATGGGAGACACGACACCCACCTCCAGGAAGCTGACGGGGATGACTTGCTCTAGTTTCTAGCCACGGATTTGGGTTTGCTATGTCAGGGCAGCCGGGTGGACCAGCAAAGGCAGATGGCAGCCAGGAACAATGTGACATGCATGCACTGTCTCTCCCTAGGCAAGGCTGGGATTTGTCCCCAAACAAATACCTAGCAAAGCTAGGGTGCATTCATGCATATCACACTTAATACATCTAAAAAAAAGTAACGCCATGCAAAATTGAAAAAAGTAATCAGGAAGGGACAATTATTTGCCTGTGCCTTCCACAACTGTGGCATCTTTGCTGCTCCCTCAGTAACTGTTGCCTGGGAACCTGCGTGCCCCTGCGCCCCTCTGCTTCACTTCAGGGAAGACTGATTTGTGCACGTTTGCAGGCTAGATTGGAAGGTGAGAGAGAGGAGAGGTGGTGGGGTGGCTGTAGCAGCCCTGGCAAGGGGTGAGGGGGGCCTGCACCAGGGGAGGGGAGCAATGAGGGACCCTGAAGAGGATGACTTCTCAGAGGGGTGCAGTAGCCGCTGGCTATGGAGCGCCAGGGCATCCTCTCCCGCAGAGGATTCTGGGAAAGGTTGCCCCTCCCAGCCTTTGGTCCTCAGGGATGGGAGTCGGACCTGCTTCAGAAACCCAGCCTGGCTCTCGCCACCCCAGACCCTCCCCACCCTGGGCAAGGAAGGGCCTGTCACCAGGAGAAGTATGACCCTCCGTGTCTGAGTCCTCATTTCACTTGCAGCTCGGCACTAATCCAATTGCCAGCTCTAACCTAATTCCCCATTGTTGCTAGAGTCCTTTGCCGGCCGATATTAAAACTCTTTTCATTTAATTGTGCAGAAGATAGATCCTCCTCGGCCATCAGGTGGTAAATATAGAATAGCTGATGTGTAGCTCTAATTTCTTCCCTGGCAGGCCTCCTGCAGCTCTGAGTAATTGGGGACCGAGAAGCTCTGGAAGGAAGGAGACAGGAAGGAGGGACAAGGGAGGCAGGGCAGGTGCGGGGACCTTGCCCTTGTCAGGAGGTTACAAAGGGACCTGGTCAGTATGTTCATTTCTACAGGGCCAGTCATTTCCCAAATCTCTGGTGTCACCTGTGACAGGGGTCCTGAGATGCTGCATGATAATCAAGTGCTTCTGCACCACTGTATAGTGGATGAGGGGACATGGGGTCCCCAGGTCACCAAAGAGCCCCATAGAACCACAGCTTTCTGATACACCAAGACCCTTTCTGATAATTGATGGCAACCCCCTTGTTTGGTGATCACATGGGTTCCCAGCAAGGCAATGCAAGAGTGGGTGACAGAGGGCAGGCATCTTGATTTCCAGCCAATGGAGATGGAACATGGTGGCCACTGTGTGTTCCCATAGGAAGGGAGACACAGTGGCATTGCAGTGAGGCCCAGGAGCCATTCGCAGGCTCAGTGTTCTCTTCCCTTGATCCAGCAAAGTGCAGGGTCCCAGTCTGAGCTACTGATCTCACACCTGGCCACCACGGAAGAAGGAAGCATCCTAGGAATAGCCATTGGTCACTAGATACTGATCTCTCTGGTGACTCAACCCCAGCTGGGGCTTCCCAGGAGCCCACAGCTTGCAGGACACCCTCATGCTCGGCGGAACGTGGTGACCTACTCTGTCTCCTGGAGGGAGAGTTGCAACCTCCTCTTGGCCACATGCTCAGCAACCAGGACCTCCTAGCTCCTCAGGCCTGGCCACTGTTGGACCTGAGCTTCCGAGACTGGCCTGCCTCCCCTGTAGGAGGCCTTGCTGCCCCTCTGCTCCCTGGTCCCTTTCCTACCCGCCCCCCAGATTAGGGGTGCCATTTCTCCTCTCAGACTGGGGACCTCAGGCAGCCTTTTCCTCCCCTTTCCCTCCTGCCTCAGAGTGAGCCCCACACCCCAACATTTCCTGGGGGCACCTCTCTCCTGAGCACTTGGGGAATTCCTGGGGCTCCATTCCCTGCTGGTCCCTCCATCTAGGCCCTCTGGGTAAGCCTGTGGTCTCTGACCCCCCAGCTGGGCTCTCCAAGACCTGCTTCTTCTCTGCTAAAACTGGATATTCCCCTGCCCTTTCTCTACCTGCTGAGCAGGGCGCCTTGGTGAAAGGGGAAGGGGCCCTCTGACCAGGAGGTCCTAAAGAAGGTGAACACAGTGGTTTCCAAGACCCTAGCCTGGGATATCATCACTGTTCTTTCCTCCAGACTTTGAAGCCATGCCTGTAGGTCACTCTCCTCTGTGGCTCCTGAATTTTCAGGAAAAACAACAGCAGGGCATGTGACTGCTGGAAACGCCAGCCCAGGTGGTCCCAGTCACAAGATCCTTGCATGTCAGAGACAGCGGGTGGGCGGGCATGTCTGCACAGGCTCACGCAGTGACTCCATCCAGGACCCTGGCTCCCTAACTCCAGTCTGTTCCTGTAGTCAGAATGATTACCAAGAGCTTACAGTGATGGGGGGTTGGGATGACAGGATGCCAGTTCAAGCTTTGCCCTCTGCCAGCTGTGTGACCTCTAGCGAGTCACCCAGCCTCTCTCGGCATCACTTTTCTCATCGGTAAAATGAAGATCACAGTGGTGTCTGCCTCATGAAGCAGCATGAGATCCCGCAGAGAGACCCTCTCAGAGCCCCAGCGCAGCTTTGCACGTGGTAAGTGATAATGAGCTATCGCACGCAATGCGGCTCCACTGGGTCGCAAACTTCTCCTCATACCACGTGAACCGTAATGAGCATTAGCTATTCAAGCAATGAGCAGGCATTTAATTTACTCCCTCAGAAAATTGAAGGGTTCTGTGTCAGGGGACTATTTGGGTGACTTATCCAGAAAAAGAAGGTGGTGCAGATGTCTTTTTCCTTCCATGGTGGTTTCCCAGCACAGCTCGGGGGCAGCAGAGTCATTGTGCTCATCTCGAGGCTGTCCCCAGGAAGCAGAGGGACCCAACAAGGTCAGGCTGCTGCCAGCTCTTCTCTGGAAGGTCTGCAGAAGCCCGGGCTGCCCTGGCCTACGGCTCGCCCTAGCTCTCCAGCTGCGCAGTGCATGGAGGCTGTGGGAACCCCTACTCTGCATCCCGGGGGGCTTCGGAGCGGTGACTGTGCCCCATGGTTCAGGCCTTGCCAGGGCTTCAAGCAAAAATGTAGATGCTCACAGGGTGGGCGCTAGAGACTGCCTTACTCACCCAGGTGCAAAATTTAAGGGGTGTCCCAAACTCAGTAAGCAAGATAAATAGTATTTTAATGTCATAGCTTTCAAAATAAAAGTTAACTTAAAAAATCCTTGATGAACAAAATATTAAACTTTTAAATAAAGGCAGCCTCTGACCCTGTGCCTGCAGGCCCCTGAGAGTGAGCGTCTCCCTAGCCTCACCCTACCCCAGCCCTGGGGCTCGGGGCTCTCCCAGATCAGCTGAGTCAGCCTCTCTGGGGATGGGATCAAGACAGGCATGTCTGGCAAAAGCTCTCAGGTCACTTGCTGGGCAGAGGGTTGTGCACTCCTGCTCGGGGAGAAGTAACGAATGAAGGTCTGAGGGTTGCAGAGAAGGATGGGAGATGCCATGTGGTCCTTTGACAGGGGACTGTGACTGTTGCAGAGTCATGCAACAGACAGACAGGAGGGACCTCACCTGTCCAGGTGACTGGCATTCTGCTTTTCCTCCTCCGTTCCTTTGAGGCTTTCTCTGTGGACTTTCTTTTAGAATCCAGAAACTCCTAGAACGATTGACCAATACAACAAATTAACTTGCTCTGTCTTGAAGCATCCTCGTTTCTACTGTTTCCTACTCTGGGAAACTGGGGTCCTTATTTCGGCTCACGTACGCCCTATGCAGACTTCTAGGCCTCGCTTGTGTCTTCCTCTCCCCCAAGAAGCCCTCCCCAACACGCCCAGGGCCTCGGATCTCCCCCTCTGTTCCTTCCAGTAGCGCACGTTTGAGACCCTGCCGTGTGCCAGGCCACACGACAGGCATACAGGCATGGAATAAAAAGAAACTGTGCTTGGGGAATTCAGAATAATACCAGCACGTCGTTAAGGTTAACTTTTACTAGGAGGTTTAGGATGCAAAGCCGCAATCTCTGGTCTACCTTTCTCCAAGTGCAGTCTCTCCTCTGGGCTCTAATAACCCTTTAATTCTTCAGGGTGTTTCCTCTAGTCCTTTGCTCCGTTTTTCTCAATATATTCATCCACATTGTTGTTTTCATTTAGCTTCTCACCTCCTGCCATGGTAAATAAAGCATCTCCCTCCTGCTTCCTCTCTGTCCATACTCTCAACATCCTTATTTTCCAGTTGTTCATTGAGCCGAGGCATGGCTCAGCCCCGTCGTCCATTATCACCATGTGTTCCCTTGTTATACAAGCCTTCTTTTTTCTGGAATGGGTAGCCCCCTTTGTCATCTGCCTGATGCGTTGTGTCTATTTCTTCTAAGTGCTCCACGTCTCTGCCGCTCGCCTGTCAATAATCATCTCCACTCAGTTGAACGCATCATTTCATTTCTCCCGCTGTTCTCTGGTTTTTCTCTGGATTCGTTGCTTGCTGGGCTGATACTCACCTGTCCTCACAGGACACTCACCTTCCTCCCGAGATGTACCTTCACTGTCCTTCTATGTTAAGTTCCTCATAGCTGGAATCTCTGTTCTTTCTCTTCCTTGGTTTGTTCCCTAAGAAGTGGGCCTGGGAAGCAAAATTGTCAGTGCTTCTACATCTGGAAACATCTCTACTCTCTCCTCACACTGGATTGGTGGCTTCATAGATATCCAGGGAGAAAATACTTTTGCCACTGGCCCATCGTCTTCTGACTCCCAGAGCTGCTGAATGTGATCTGGAGCCCCTCTGATCCTGGTCCCTTGTGACCTGCTTTGTCACCTTCTCAGATCTCTTCATTTCCATCTGTATTCCTGTTCATGTATCTTTCTTCATCCATTGTGCTGGGCATTAGGCGAGCTCTTTCATTCTAGAAACCACTCCCTTCCACTCTGATAAATTTTTATGTGTAAATTCTTTGACGATTTCCTCTCCATTTTCTGTGTCCCCACTTTCTGGAATTATCTTGAGTAGGATGTTGAACTCCCTAGAGTGGAGCTCTAATTTTTGTTGCCATGGTTTTTCCCCATGTTCCATATCTTTGAAAATTTTTGTCCTCATAAATTCCTTACATTTTATATTCCACTTTTGGTTGTTAATTCACTACTACTCTTTATTTTTTAATTGCCAAGAGCTTATTTTTCCTTTTTGTTCCTTCTTCCAAGCTTCCTTGTGTCTGGATGCAACTTTTCGTTAAGAATGTTAGTCCTAGTTTTTGTTTTTGCTGCTGTTTTCTTCTGTTCTCTGCTGTCTCTAACTTCTCTGTTATTTTTTGCAGTTTCTCTGTTTGGAAGATGGTCTCTAACACCGGAGGATTTTCTCAAATGTCTGATGATGCTTGACTGCACATTCATATTTAAGAAAGAATCTCAGATGCTGACTGAAGGCCCCGTGTACCTGGGCAGGGCTGGGCTACCGACGGGCTTCAGACGGCAGTCATGACCTTGGGTCAGAGGATGCCCAGACGTCAGATTTTGTTTGTCTTTCTTTATGAGCTTGTTCGGGTCTCCTGAGAAGAATCCGACATCCTGCCTGAGTGGGGACTGTTTGCCTTAGGGAAGGCAGGAGGAGTGGAAAGGAAGCTCCTAAGAGATGTTTCATAAGTGAAATCCACAAAACTTATTTTTCCTGAAGTTAGTAATTTTTGTTTGTGTCAATGGAAAAGAAGACAAACTCTGTAAAATAATTTAAGGAGGTTTATTCTGAGCCAAATTTGAGGACCATGGCCAAGAAACCTTGAGCACATAGACTCCCTGTGGGTTGGGTTACAGTTTGGTTTTATACATTTTGGGGAGACAGGGATTACAGGCAAAGACATAAATCAATACATGGAAGGCATACATTGGTTTGGCCTAAAAAGGTGGGACATCTCAAAGAGGGGGCTTATAAGTCGTAGGTGGATTTAAGGATTCTTTAGTTGACAATTGGCTGAAAGAGTCAGGCTTTGTCCAAAAGACTAGGATTCAGTGGAAAGGAATGCTTGAGTTAAGACAAGGGTCTTCTATTTTTTTTTTTGTGATGTTATACTGGAATTAGTTTGGGAAGTAAACCACATCATAGAAACCTATTTACTGAGAGTTTATTATTTATATTATTTTATCATGTCGATGACTCAACTGGGCCCCTTAGAAAAGAATTTTTTGGGCAAAGAAAAATATTGCAGTTCAGTCCTCTGTTTGTTTGTTTGTTGCTTACTTAGTTTTGTATGTATCTACCATGACTCCTCTACAAACTCTCCAACAAGATTCAAGACTTTTCCCAATTCTGCCAACCTCCTCAGGTAACCTATCAATCTTTTTCCTTTTTTTGGAGACATGCCCCTTAGAGTTTGCTGTTTCCACCTGGATGGGCTGCTTGCTCCCTAGGTCTTCCCAGCTATCATTCTAGAACTGTCCTTCCCCATCTTGCTGAGGATTTTCTTCACCTCTCATATTGACTTCACTGTGTTCTGGATTCAATAGCTTCGTATTTCTTGGCTAACTTCCGTGTTTATATATAGCACATTCTCCAGTAACTTTCTAAGAAATATACATAAGGGGTAAATTTTGTGAATCTTTGCATGTCTGAATCTGTGTTTATTTTATCTTTTATTTAGTCTCTGTTGTACCTATTTGATGGATAGTATGGTTAAGTATGAAATTCCAGGATGCAAATAAATTTCTCTTGAGGATTTTAAAGGCATTGCTCAGCTGTCTTCGACTTCTCAGTGTTGCCGTTATAAAGTCTGATGCTATTCTCAGGACTTGCCTTTTGTATGCAGTCTTCTCTCTCCTGTGTTTTTAGATTTTTTTCTGTCTGATGTTCTGCTAATGATGTTTCATGATAATGTCCCTTGGTTATGGACCTTCTATGATTTTTTCTGTGATTCATGGGTGCTTTCAAAGCAGAGACTCATCCTTGGGTTCTAGAAAATCTTGTATCATCTCTTTGTAAAATCTCTTCCCTCCATTCTCTGCTCTCACTTTCTGGGACTCCTATAAGAGTTTAGATCTTATGATTTGAACCTCCCATTTTGTATCTTTTCTCTTTCAATTTCTTTCTTTTCTCTTTCCTTTCCTTTTTTCTTTCATAGAAGGTCTCTCTATGTCACAGTGGCATCATCACAGCTCACTATAACCTCGAACTCCTCGGCTCAAGCAATCCTCCTAGCTCAGCCTCCCAAGTTGCTGGTATTACAGTCATGGTGAGTGCAGCACACCTGGCTAATTTTTAAAATTTTTTTTGTAGTAACAGGGTCTTGTTATGTTGCTCAGGCTGGTCTCAAACTTCTGGTCTCAAGCCGTCCTTCTGCTTCAGCCTCCCAAAATGCTGGGATCCCAGGGGTGAGCCCCCATGCCCAACTTCTCTTATTTTCTAACTTGTCATTTGTTTTGTTTTCCAAAAGATGTTCTCAATGTAATCTTTCAGACTTTCAACTGAATTTTTAATTTAAACTATGACATTTTTCTTTTTACTTTCCAAGAACTTTTGCTTATTCTCTGAACAGTCCTTGCAAAAATAGTATTCTGTTCTTTTCCCTCCCCCTACGTATCCAATATATTTTATTAATTTTCTAAGGAGATTAGCTATATTTTTAGCTTTCTCCCCTACTTGCCTCTGTTTCATCCTGTCTCTGCATCTGTCTAATCCTTCCCTCCCTCCTCCTCCCCATCTCATGTCTTCCACATGGGAGGCATTTTTAAAATGTCTGGGCCCTTGGCAGGAGTCTGTATTTCAGACAGACACCAACAATCTGACAGGAGAGTCTGTGCATCGGCAGGGGTTGTCCTCAATGGGCTTCACTGGAGGTGAGCAGGTAGCCAGCCCAAATGCCACTCTCTCGAGGCCTTTCCTCTGGGGCTGGTTAGTTTTTGCAGAGAGGAGTTCTCTGATTTCCTTCTGCGGTATTTGGCCTTCTGCAAGCGGAGCAGCGGCCAGGGCTGGAGTCTCACTAATCTGCGTGTCATCCCTGTTTTCTGCACGGTGCCACCCCACCCCCCTTCACAGTCTCAGCATCAACAAGACCTGAGATCTCTGGGTACACTGCTGAGAGTACCTTTCCACCCTCAGCTAGGTAGGGGGGAGGATTGTGGGTGGGGTGGGGGGTGTCTAACTCCTTTTGTAGAGACTCTCACGGCTGCATCTGTGTTCAGCCTCACCCCTGCCTTCGGAGGAGCCCAGCCTGCTTCTCGCGGCCCCTCCGCACCCTTGGCAAGTGCGAAGCTTCCTGCCTTCTCAGCCCTGCCGAGGCAGTTCCTGCTCTTCATTCACTTTCCTTTTCCACAGTGTCGTGGTTTCCCATTGCCTCCTCTCTGGTTGTCGTTTCCTGTCATTGTAGTGGGGGCCGTGCAGGGGTGGGGAAGGCGATATAAATCATGTGCTCAACCCAGAAGTCTTCTGAAGCCATCGTGAAGGGCTGCAAGGGCCCCTGTCCCCTCTCCAAGCTGACAATGCCGACTCCACTCTCCAGCCGGGCTGTCTCCCTGGAGCCCACACCCACGTGTGCGGCTGCGCCTGGACGTGTTCCCGTGGGGACCACAGGCCTCTCCCATTCGGCATCCCTCAAGCTCAGCTCACCACCGCTCCCTCCAAAGCTGCTCTTCCTCCCAGGTCCCGCAGTGGTGGACACCCCGACATGCAGCTGTCATGCATGGGAATCCACTTCCCCCGACTCTGGCCGCTCCTCTCCACCACTGCCTGACCAGTCTGGTCCCTGCGTCAGTTCTCACCTGGACCGCAGCATCTCCTAAGTGGCCTCCTTTGCCTGAGTCTGGCTCAGAGAAACCCCTCTCGGTCTGATCACACACTCAGCCTCCCCAGTGGTCTCCCACTGTCCCTGGCCTGGGAGGCTCACCATCGGGTCCTTTCAGCCTCATCCCTGCTTCTCACCCTGAACACTAATAGTGCTCTCTTCAAATAGTGCGCCTCACGCTTGCTCCCTCGAGGCCTTGGAGTTATACCTGTCTCTTCCTCTTGTTGCTTCCTTGTCTCTTCTTTCTTCTTTCTGCCCTTTCTCCTCTGTTTGATCTCCCTTCTTCATCAGGTTTTAGCTGAAATCCCCCTTCCCCAGGAAGCCTTCCAGGACTGCACTCCACCCCACCTCACCAAGATTAAGTGGGTGCCCTGACTCTGTAATCTTCTTGCTGCAACATCCTCCCTGTCCTTGTCCTGTCCTTCCCTAGGGCTGTGAGCTCCATGAGAACAGGCCCATGGCTGACCTGCCCAGAGGGTGCGTCCCTGCCCACCCTGTCTCCAGAGCCCAGCACTGTGCCTAGCAGAAAGTAGGTGTGAACTTGTTAAATTCATAAATTGATGTTCTAGTTAATTTATAATTATATATAGATTCTGTACAATATATTTATATAAATATATTTCATATGTAATTACATAGGTATGAATTAATGCTACAATTCATTTAATGTTAAATTAAGTACTTGTTACATGAATGGATACCTGAATGGGTGGACGAGAAAGGTGCATCCCTCGCTCCTCTGTCTTTCAGTCTCTGCCCACACGCCCCCCAGATCCCGGAGAGACCTTAGTGGGGACTGAGCCATGCCAGCGCCCAAGCCCCTTCCCGGTGGCCACTGCTGTTATCGCTTCCCCCACACTGTCCCTTAATTAAACATCAGCTTTTATTATCTCCCCAGTCACCCCCTTCTCACTTTCCCCACCTCCGCCTGCTGAGGTGAGGCTTTAGCATGTCTGGCCTGGTGTCTCGTGTTGTTTGTCCCTGGCACCTGCACGTGGACTGTACTTGGGGGGCAGGAGGCAGCAGTGCAGGGTGGTCCAGAGCAGAGGTTCTGGAGCAGCTGCCTAGTATGGAAACCAGAGCCCTGTCACCACTCTAGCTTTCTCATCTATAAGACATGTATGAAAATAATGCCAGCGTGTTGGATTGGTGTACGGATTAAACCAGTTAATACATGCAAAGCGCTTAGAACTGCCTGGCACACGTAAGCCTCACAAAAGTGTTGCCTATTATCACAGAGTAGACACTCAGGAAAGATTCGCGGAGTGGAACTGTGTCTGGGGTGCTGCAGGTGGGCTGTCCTCTCCGCTCTGGACAACCGCAGCCCCCCTGCTGGTTTCCCTGCCTATGCTGACCCCTGCCCAGTCTGCCCTCTGCACTGTGGGACCACCAAAGTTCTGGGGAGCCTGAGCCTTGCATGCTGTGGTCCTTTCTCTGCTTTATCCAACTACACACATGTGCACACACACATGCACACACTCCTATGCATCTTTACACAGAAAACACACATAACATACACGCACACACATGCACATGCACATCCTTCCCACGGGCCCCTGTGCTCCGTACCAGCCCCATCTGCTGGGCTTTGCTGGGCTCTCTGTGCCTGCAAGCTGCTGCCCCTGCTTTTTGCTCCATGAGGTCCTCATGCTGGCCTTGGTTCTGCTGTCACCTTCTCTGGGAGGCCTCTTCTGTTCCGCTATCTCACATCCTGGGGGAGGGGACTCACACTCACCTGCCTCCTTACTCTCAGCTAAAGAGTGAGGGGAGACTCTCCACCTAGCACGTGGAGATGGAGCCGTAATTGTTTACCTGTGAACCTTCTTTGTAGACAGGTGTAAACCCCACAGGGCACAGCAACTTCCTTCTGCCGGTTCAGCTTTTGGTCCCCGCACTGGCAACAGGGGCCACTGCGTCCCCAGGCAGAGGCAGCCCTTTTGTCTGTCCACCCCAACCCTCTGCTGGGTGGCTGGGCCTTGGCCACCTGCTGGGGCTCAGTGCCTCTGCCTGCCTCTGCTACCACCTCCACACCCACCAGCCTCTCCTTCCTTCTCGCCCTTCCTTCCTTCCTTCCTTCCTTCCTCACCCTTGAATTGAGGGCCTGGAGGTCAGAGGGGAAGGAGAGGTCCCATCAAACTCCAGTCTGGGGGGACATCACATGTGCCATGCTTTCCACGACCATTCTATCCAGTTCTCTTGATGTTCAGAAGGGGGCTGAGTCCCAGGGAGCTGAGGGCAGAGCTGGGACCATACGCTGATTCTCTCTGCTCTGCTCATGGGTGAAAATATGAAGTCTCTAAGGCTCACCCTGCCCTCTCCCATCACCCGCAGTCCCCGCTGTCCCTCCCCCAGCGTCCACCACACCCAGACGTTCAGGGCCCCTCTGCTGCCCGACCACTGCTTATGTGAGCCTGCTGCATCCTAGAGAGATGGGTGGGAGGGCAAGATGCTGGTGGTGACTGCCCTTAAGCTTGAGTGTGGAACCTTCAGGCAGCTGAGTGTGCTGTGGGTGAGCACCACTGGGCTCTTCCCGACGGGACTGGCAAGGGCAATGCGGGCAATGTCCGGGTGGGCAGGGAGTCAGCGCCCACTCCTTCCTCATCCTGTGGCATCTCAGAGGAGTAGAAAATGCTCCCCAGTGCCCGGCCTGGTTCTTTGAGACCTGAAATGTCGCCCTCACAGGCCCGTTCCTGAAGGCTTATCAGTCACTCACACCTCAGTGTGAATGAGATCCCAACTCCTCCATGAGTGTGGCCTTTAATGATGGGGAAGGGGGTGTAGGGAGAGGAGTGGGAGGATTCAGGGCACCAGAGAGGGAGCCATCTGTCTGCAGTCGCACAGCCTGGGCCAGGCAGGGCTTGGTGGCTTGAGCTCTTTCTCAACTCACATCCTGGGGCTACAGCTGGTCCTCTGGGCCCCTGCACTGCCCTCTACCCCCCAGGTCCTCTGCCAGCCACCCCTGAAGGAGACAGACGAGATGGACACTATAGAGAAACCCTGGGACAGCTGTAAGCTGGGAGAGAATAGCGGGAAAATGGAATGCAGCCCCGGGAAGGAAAATGAAAACATCCCTTGGGAACATTCCCCCACCCACTCTCTGCCTCTGGCTGGTGCAGATACCCTAGTTCCCAGCACTGTACTTCTTTTGGGGGGATGTGGGGGAAGGGCCATTGCCCCCCACCTTCCCTCCTAGCTGAGGGAGGAGTTTTCGTTGTTGTTTTTGTAGTGATTTTGGCATCAAGGGTGAACTCTGGTTGTCATGGCAACTCCAGCAGAGAGAAGGAGGGAGAGGGCCGGAGGGGGTTGAATTTATTCCACTGCCGGCTGTGTCTCCAAGTGGGGATCTGCCAAGGATGAGAGTGAGGGTCCCAAGAAAGACCCTCACCCAGGAAGGCCTCTTAGTGTCCCATGTCCCCCCTGCCCAGTCTGGCTCCCAGCTGGCTTCTGCATCATGCAAGCAGTAGTCCTTTTGGGGTGAGGCACAGGCCCCCCTTACTGCCACTTGAGGCTCTGGGCCTAGAGAAGGGTGTCTTGCTGTGAGTAAAGAAAGCAGAGGAGGGAGCCCCCGTGCAGACTCCTGTGCCCTGTTGAGGCAGCAGGGAGCAGCCAGTGGGCAGGGCAAGGGGGTCCTCTGATGGCTTGAGGCCAAACTCAACCCCGGAAGCCTTCTGCTGGGAAGTCAGATAGGAGCACAGGGCCAGGCTTTGGAGGGTTAACCATGCTGTAGCACGTTACCTTCCCAGGAAATTGTCTCCTCTTGCTATTTTTTTTTTTCCTAAAACACACACGTGTCATCTCATCCTTCAGCTCAGTTTTCCACTTTTGGTGATGATACAGTGATGGAAAAATATTATAGTTTTCTGCAAAACAACAGCTCGTGCCCAGTGATAAATGGCAGCTGGCCCCAGGATTTGGAGCAGTGGGGAGTGGTGAGGAGTGTGGGTAGGGGGTTTGTTGTAGACGGGGGCGCTGCTCCTGCCCACTCCATCTGACTGTCGTTACATGCTGGGTCAGTGCTGCTAGGTTATCCAACTGCTCAGAAGAAGCCAGAAATCCAGATTATGCGAAATTTCCTGATTTTCACCCTTTTCCTCACTATAGTCTTTGGTCAGTTTCCTGTGCCTGCCTAGACCCAGGACTTCTCAAGATCACAGATGAGGGGACCCCTGCTCTCACTTTGAACAGTTAAAATGGGCCAAACTGTTAGGAATGGTCTCATTTGCCTCTTCCTGCTGCAGATGGCGAAACTGGGGCCCAGATGGAGCCGAGGCCTGCCTGGCCGGAGGCACTGCATGAGTTAGTGGCACGGCTGCAGCTGGAGGTACCCGGGGCAGAGAAACAGAGGGATGATCCAAGAATGCACATGCTCCCGGGAGCTGATAACAAGATACTTGTCCCCTCAAGGTGGGATGGGACTGAGAAGGCCTGAGAATGATGATAATGTCAGCCCACATTTAGTGAGACAGGCACTAGAATAAGTTGAGCTTGGGTCTATTGAAAATACAATTTTATTGTATTTTTGTATCCCTCGGCCCCTTTAGAATGTATTATGGGGCCAGGCGTGGTGGCTCACACCCATCATTCTAGCACTCTGGGAGGCAGAGGCAGGAGGATCGCTTGAGGCCAGAAGTTTGAGACCAGCCTGGGCAATAGCAAGACCCCATCTCTACAAAAAATAGAAAAATTAGCCAGGCTTGGTGGCACGTGCCTGTAGTCCCAGCTACTCAGGAGGCCGAGGCAGGAGGATCGCTTGAGCCTAGGAGTTTGAGGTTACAGTGAGCTGTGATGATGCCACTGCACTCCAGCTAGGGTGACAGAGAGAGACCCTGTCTCAAAAAAAATGTGCTATGGGAGAAATCTTCACTTGCTTTATGAGATGAAAACCTGGGCAGGTCCCGTGTTTTTTCTGCTCCTTCCAGGGCCACAGACAAGTTGTTCATTAAAACTCTGATGTTGATGTAACGGCACATCACATCTTTTCCCCTTGCCTAAGTCAGGGCTGGAACCTGGTGGAACAGGGGGACATGGATGGCTTTTTTGTTTTCTGTGGCCTTCTCTCCTCCTTCAGCTGCCCTCCAGCTTGCTAGCCAGTTTCTGGCCCCTTCTGCTGTGGGCGGGGCAAGAGGCAAGTGGGAGAGTGGGCTGATGAGGGGGAGGGCAAAGTCTTGCTGGAACCAGCTTCGTGCTCTGTGGGCCTGGCAGGTGGGTAGCAACGGCTCTGCCTCTGCAGTACCCAGAGGGGGCCAACTCTATTCCCACCCTTGGGGAAGGAGATGGTATCCACCTTGGGCAGCAACACCCACCCCACAGCCCGCCACCCGGCCACGGCCCACATCATCTGGACCGTCCTATGAGACTTGATCTGTGTCAGATGCCTGCTGCCCTGACCGCTCGCCTGCTGTGCAACCTTGTCTAAGACCTTGGGCAGCCTTGGTGTTCGTTTCCTCTTCTGTTAAATAAAGAGGTTTACTAGCTTGCATGGGGTTGCTTTTCTGTGGCAAGGAGCAGACAGCTCCTCTGAGGGGCAAGAGGCAGGAGAGGAAATGTTTTCTCCTGGCTCCCACCTGGGCCCCAGGCAGAAGACCAAAGCCACTTCTGAGCTGTGGGAGGACTCTGAGTTCATGTCCTCACCAGAGCCTTCAGAGCCCCTGCTGTCCGCCAGGGCTCCTCCCAACTCCTGTGATCTTGCTCTCCCTGCCCCTCCATGACCCAGGAGGGAGGTTGGCACATCCTGGCTCCTGCCCTCATCCACACTTCCTCCCAAGCACCACCAGTGCCAGCAGGAGGGCAGGTGACATGAGCTGCAATGCTTGGGGAGAGGTGAGGAGAAGAGAGCAGTGTCTGGAGACACCAGGTGGGTCTCTGGACTTTCTCCTCCTCCTCTTTGTTCCCATCTCCTGACTACACGCTGTCACCCAGCACAAGGCCATCTGATGGGGAACTGGCCGTGGATGAGGGTGAGGACCCCAGAGGGCCAAGTCAGTGCTTGAATGTGCGGTGCTGGTCTCGGGTGGAGGAGACTTTGCTACGGGGCAAAGGAGAATGGGTGGAGGCCTCCGAGCCCGGAAGGGAGAAGCCTGCGCCTGCTTTACACCCAACCAGAGAGCTGGAGAGGTAGCCTCTGCCCATCCTCATCTGTGCTCTTGGCCTCCCTGGGGGTCAGCCACGCTGGCTGGGGACAGGAGTGTGGGGGCAGGGCAGAGACTGGGCAGGAGGCCAGGTCCATCACCAGGAGTACCTGACCCTCCATCAGGCCTCAGCACCAATGTCATCAACATTGGGAAGTCACACTGGTAGGCAGGTTATCATCACACCATTTTCAAATGAGATGGGTCAGGTGGGTCAGGTCAGGTTGGCCAGGACATGCACTAGGAGCCTTTGTGACTCCCAGAGGACAGGCCCAGTCCTCAGGTTCCCACAGGCCTTTCTGCTGAAGGCTCCAGTACAGCCCTTCGCACAGCTTGGGAAATGCCACTATGTCCATCCCCCTCCTTTGCCACCCAGGGCCTGGGTTGTGTCTTTTCACGTCTGGACCTCCCGCCCCAGGCCCTAGTACCTGGCACAGAACAGGCATTCGACCAGTGTTTGCTGAGTAAATTAATGAATTGTATTCATTACATTCATGCAGGACGAGAGGGATGGGGAGAAGGCAGGTGAGGGAGAAGGGGTTGGCGTCAGTTCTGGTGGGGGCAGGGAGTCAAGGACACTCAGGGCAAAGATCTGCCCGCTGGTGTGGAGCCCTGCAAACTGCAGCCAGGGCCAGCAGGACGTCCTGCCCCTCATGCCCTTTCTGGTCTGGGAGGCTGAGGGGCTCTGGTGGAGATATGGGAAAAAGGAACAGGAGGAGGGAGACAGAGACGGGAGTGGATGGAAAAAGATGGAGGGGGAGGAAGGGTGGAGTGGGGACCTGGAGAAAGAAAGTGACCAAGAGTGAGGGAAAAGGGGCAGGGATGGAGATTCTGGAGGGGTTTTCTCTCCCAGCCCTCACCCTTGGCGTGACAAAATCGATCCTCCCTGTTTGTAGGAAAAGCTAAAGCGCATCTTCGTCAGGAACAACCTCCTGGTTCCTGCAATCTGGTGACATTATGAGCTCCTTGGTCTGTGGGCTCCCGGTGAGGTTCCGGTCCAATGCCTGGGGCCATGCTGACCAGAGCCATCCAGACTCACTCCCTCTGTCCCCTGTCCTTGGAATCGGGGTGCGAAGGATTGTGTGGTCTGTGGGGGTACGTGGCCCACTGTGCATGGGCGAGCAGATTACCTGGGCTCAAATGCCTGCCTGCTGCTCCCTGACTGACTCTGTGGACAAGTAGCTTAAATGCTCTCTGCCTCAGTTTGCCCATCTGTAAACTGGGGATAATAAAAGAGCCATGTCAGTGTGATGCTGTGAGGTTTGAATGAGATCATCCAGGCAGGGCACCAAGCCCAGGGCATCACGGGGTCTGCACGAGTGTGTGCTGCCATTCCTTGGAGCTCTCGAAATGGATGCTGAGACGACAGGCAACATTTAACTCCCGCACGCTCGTCTCCTTGTCCATGGGAAGGGCGAGAGCAAGCCTGGCCCAGACAGCCTTCCGGGGATGGAGAGAGACCCATGTTGATAACAGACGGTAGCAGCAAGTTTCCAATTACCGGCCCCCTTCCTGGCTTTTTAAAATACTTCTCACCTTTTGAAGGACGTATTGATGCCCATTGTCCAGAGGAGGAAACTGAGGCTGAGGGAAGATAAGCAGTTTTCCCAGGGCCTCATGGAGGATCTCGTCAGCTGGAGCAGCTGGGGCTCCTTGTGCCAGGGGAGGCTGGGCTATGGGGAGGGGAGAAGGGGGTGTCAAGGGGTGGGGTTGAGGGACAGGGACAGGTTCTTTCTCTGCCCAAAAACTCTCATTATCTGTCCCACTTATTGCTCCTTGCTGGTACTGAACAGCAGGTACCAGGTCTTAATGCCACAATCCTCATGTCTATTTGTGGAGAAAATTGGACTAAAATGGCCCGGAGCTTTCAGCCGACAGCTCGGGAGAAGCGGGGAGGGCGGTGAGCAGCACATCGGGCGGGAGGAAGAGAAGAGCTTCTGAAGCCGGAGTGCGAGCTCTGCCAGGCCTCAGAGAGCAGCCGCGGGGGGTGCTGGTCAGTGAGGTGAGACCTGGGCTCCTCAACCCCTCCCCCAACAGGACATGTACAAAACTCACCCAGGACAGATGGGCGCTGAGAGTTTTTCCCTTAAGGAAAAAAGAGCCATTGTTCAGGCCAGGTGAGGGCTGATGGCATAAAGTGGTCTTTCCAGGTACTGGAGGAAGCTCTGCCCCACACTCCTTCCCCTGGGTCCTGCTCTTCACTGGCTTGCTCTACTGGGAAGCCTGGGGTAGGAGACCTAGACCCTGCCCTAAGGGGACTGTCAGCCTGGAGGGCCAAGGGGACCTGGGTAAGCCAGGGAAGAGCCCAGGCTGAGATGAGAGCGTGGCGGGAGGGGTGGGTTCACCCCTTGGGGACAGGGTTGCTCAGGAAGAACAGTTGGTGAGCCGGGGCCAGGGCGGTAGGGGAGGCTCCCATAGCAAGGAGGATAGAGCTGGTCCTGTAGGACCTGAATGTTGGGACTGAGGAAGAAGAGCCCACGGAGGTGTTGTCTTGCCCTAGCTGGGGCAGAGTTGGAAATGAGCCGAGACAGGACGGGGTTGGTAAAGGGGGAAACCTGCACCTGCTTGGGTCAGGGACGGCTGGAGTGGAGGGTTAAGTCAGAAATGAGAAAACATAATCTTAGAAGCTGATTGTGGAGAGAGTTAGGCTGAAAGTATTAGATTTGAAACAAACAGGGAGCCACCAAGGATTTTAGAGCAAGGGAGTGGCTTGGTCAGATTAGAAGGTGGCAAAGCTCCCTCTACTCCTGGGTAGAGAGTAGGTGACACTAGAGGCCTGGTCACCACTTGAGAGGACATTGCCCGGCTTGATCAGTTCCCTGCAGTGTGAAAGGAAGAGCTAAAGACCTTTCTAATGTAGATGAGGGACAGGCTGGAGCAGGTTAGATTGGGAAGGCAGCGTGCTCCGAAGAAGAGGCCGATTCCTAGGGAGGTTTGTGGCTCTGGCAGTTGCGGGGATGGTGGTGCCATATACAAAGGCAGAGAACACAATGGTGAGTTGATTTTGGCCTGGCTGACTGCGGAGTACCTGTGAGGCATCGCTGGGGAGAAGCCCAGGAGGTAGATGGAGAGATAGGTGTGGGGCTCAGATGAGGTATTTGGGCCACTGACAAATAGATGGTGCCTAAGACCACGGGATAAACCACAGAGAGCAGTGCTCAACTGGGTGGGCATGGGAGTGGGGGAGTCTCGGAGCCTCTTGGGGGACACCTCTAACTGCACCTTACCCCTCCCACAGAGATTGTGCTACGAGGTCCCTTCCCAGAACTTTCTCTTTTCAGGGGTGCAAAGTAGACTCAGACTGAGCCTGAGTGTTATGTGGCCATTCAGACCTCCTATTGCATGGATAACCTGTGATTGGGCTTCGAGGCTGGTCCTGTAAGGGGAGGCTCATGCTGGGTCCAGGCTTTGAAGTGACAAAGTCCTCCAGTGCCATAGGGACACTGGGTGGGGGAGTGTGGATAGCTCTGTGCCACACTCCCTACCAGAGTGGTCAAACAGCAGTGCTCACAGCCATGGCAAAGTCTGAGGGAGGAAGCCACCCCCCTTAGTAGTGGGGAGCTGATAGCACAGCCTCTTGAGACCCTTATAGGGGCCATCTGGTGGTCTGGGCAGTGACTGAGTCATCCTTGCGGCTTCTGAGCCTGGGACATTCATTCCCCGCTGGTGGACAGACTCTTATCTGGGCCATCGCCTGCCCGCCTGTGTCTGATGTGGTCTCCAGGATGTCGCACTTGCCTGTAGCACCAAGGCCCTGCAGACACGGGCTGAGGAGGGATGAGGGGGCCTTTGAAATCCATGGCTCCCTGAACCAACGCCCAAGTTTGGGGCTTGAGGCAGAGGGTGAGCTCCTGTCTGGAGAGGAAAGGGACCTGGCTTCCACTTTGGCAACCTCCATCAGATGCGAGCTCCTGAACAACACCCCCTCCCCAAGGGGCACCTGGATCTCACCCCTGTGCTCAAGCATCCTTCCGAGACCAGGAATGTCAGTCTGTGCCCAGAGCCCGGGCTTGCTGTGGGCAGGCGGATGGGTAACGTGAGGAGACGCCAAGGGCTTTAAGCATGGAAAGGCTGTTAGAGGACGTCTTGTCCAGGGCAGTTCCTCCAACATTTTTAGCAGCAGGACTAAAATCTTAGAAGCTTGCTCACCAAAACAGATGAAAGTAGATTCCATCTGATTGCAGTGGGGGTGGCAGGCCTGGGGCCCCCAATTCTCCCTGCCCACCCACCTCAGCCACCGGAGTGCCCTTGAATAACTACTAGTGCTCTGGGTAGCGCTGCTTGAAAAACTGTCCCTCGACTTCCATCTCTCCACATTCCATATTTGACCTGCCTGTTTTACAGATAGGTACATTGAGGCTTAAGAAAGGAGAAGTGACTTACACAAGGTCGTTTGTGGCCAGGGACATAGGCCAGGTTCCTGCATGCCAGCCTGGTTCCCCCCAGCCACCTGATAGGACTCCACCTTCCTGCTGACTGATTGGAGCCCAGCAGCTCTGTTCTAACGGATGATTTTATTGTCCTAATTATGCATCTCAGTATTCCAAACCGCCTTGCATCTGCTCTGGAGGCGAGCAGAGTAAACATCATAAATGCACATATAAAATCATTATGCTCCCTTTTTGTTCAACTCTGGTCTCTATTCCCCGGTGGGAGGAAATGAAAGAGGCTGAATCTGGCACCTGCCCTTGACAAGCTCAGGGTTGGGTGGGGGATGGGGAGGAAGGATGGTTCACACTGGGCTCACACTCAGAAGCTGGGGAAGATAGTTGGCATGCCCTTGTGTGCCGCAGGGGTGGGACATTCTGGTTAGCTTCAGGGTAGAGGCAGATGATCCACACTTCCTGTGTCACCAGCCTGGACATTATTGAGAAGATGGACTCTGCCATGGAAGAGCTGGGCCCTTCAGCAAGTTTGCTAGCCTCCCTGTGCCTCATCTGCGATGTGCAGATTGTAAAGGCTCTAACCTCAAAGAGTTGTGAAATTGATCATGTGTCAGTTTATGCAAAAACATTTAGCACTGCTCCCGGCATATGGTAAACTCTCAGAACAGTTAGCCAGTGATAATGACTGTGTTGCAATGCGCTCAGGTGGAGGGGAGCTGTGGTGTGAGGGCTTTCCCAGGGCAGCCCTCCTTGTCTGTGGCTTGGTCACTGGCACCTAGTTCAATGAGGTGTTGCAGAGGAAAAAGACCTGGTCCAGGAAATAAGAGACTTTGAACATTGATGCTCACTCTGTCACTAAGGACCTTGGGTAGGTTTGTATCTTCTCTGAGCCTCAGTTTTTGCATGTGTAAGTTGGGTAACATTACACCAGACACACCACATTGAAGTGAGTGTTAGATTAGATAAACATGTAAAATGCTTATCACTTCATCCAGCACCTTGGAGGCACATTGGAGCCAGGGAAGGTTAGTTTCCCTCTCCTAAGAGTAAGGCAGGAGGGCCCTGGGTAAAGTATCGTAACACAAATCCTCCTTAGAGCTTGGGGAGGAGAGGGAGGCAGCAGTACGGCAGCCAGCAGAGGTGGAAGCAGGTAGAGAGGCCAGGCTCGGAGAAAGGAAACTTTCATTTTTATTTGCTTGGCATGTTTCCTGGACATCAGCTGTGTCTGGTCCCTGGGCTGGGTCCTGGGGCAGACAGACATGGCCACAGCAGCCCCGGGCTGCCATCCCCTCAAATGAGCACCACACCCGGTGGAGGTACAGTGGCTCACCTGCAGGGGAGGGCCCTGTAAGCTGGGGAGGGTTGGGTTTGGGTTTTTGGTTGGGGTTGGAAGGACAAATAATACAGAAGAAATGTAGACATGCCAGCTAGCTCGAAGGGCATCCTCTGCCATTCCCAGGTGGAGGGAACCCCTGGGGAAGCACAGGGGGGAAATCAGGAGGGGTGTGCAGGTCTGCTGGAATTTTATTTCCCCTCAAACTGAGGCAAGTGGGATCTGTAATTCCCTGCATCTCGACAGCTTACCCAGGCCACCCCGTCCAACCAGAAGTGGCATTTTCTTCCCAGAGGTGTCTGCGAGTCTTCTATCCCTACGAAGCAATGCACGGCATGACCACTAGTCTAACTCCGAGACACAGACAGAGCCCGAGGGCTGCACAGGGGAATACTGACTGGAATCTCACAGTGGGCTCTGGGAGGTTCGGGGAACCCTTGGTGAGCCTGAGCAGGGTGAGCCCAGACCCAGAAGGCTTCTCAGAGGAGGCGATGCTGGCAGAGGCCTGCCACTGTGTCAGGAGAGAGCCACACCAAGAAGACCCGGGTCGCTCGCTCACTTCCTCCCGCAGTTCAGAGCAGGGAGCTTTCCTCTGACTACTTCTCAGTGAGGAGACAGGCCTCTTCCCAGGAGCGCTGTTGACATGTTTTGTTTTCCCCAGACGGAGATAATCAGGCTGCCGGGGAGCCGGGCTGACAGCTCAGGCGGCAGGCATGGGCTGGGGGCGGGAGGCCTCGGGGCTGCAGGCAGCTCCCAGCCCTCAGGGAGCAGACACTGCCTGCGTGACAACTTCAAGCAGGTGGGGATTTCCGATTGCGCCACGAGGAGCGGGCTATGGAGTAACTAGGCTCAGCCTGTGAGCCCTGGGCGGCCACCTGGCTCCTCTCCCTGTTAGTTTGCGCCTGCACGTCAGGGCTGCAGAGCACTGTCCCCTGCTGCACCAGAAGGGACCCATCAGGGTGTGTGTCTGGAGCTGTGCCTGGGACTTCCAGACCTTCCACAGAAGGGGGCGGGGCTGTCCCCTCTCCCCACTTCTCAGGGGAGACTTTCAAAGCTTCCCAGCCCTTCCTGCAGGTTGGGGCTCACCCCAACCTGCACCTCAGCCCTGAGGGTCCCAGACTATACTCCACCCTCGAGCAGGCCCGGGTATGGGCGCTTCACCCATTCAGTACGGGGCAAGGGGCAGAGTCACCTGCCAGTGCTGGGGCTCTGGGAGGGCAGGCCATAGGTGCTCTGAGGGCAGGAGCCCAGGGCCCTGGCCTGCTCAGCATTTCTAAGCACTTGGCTGGAAGATTCCAATCCCTAACATAGCAGGGCTGAGGAATGGCTGTTTTAGAGTCACCTTCAGCAAAGCAGCCATATCTACCCCGAGGGTAATGGGACCCTCTTGTGGGTGGGTGTCTGGGGGTCTGAGGAGGCCCAATACCTGCAGGCAGGCTGCAGTGGGCTCTTTTCTGTTCTCTCCTCTCCTCCCCCAGCTTCAAGGAGGGGAGACCAAGCCAGAGCCAGCCTTTCTGAGGGGCTCGCACCCTGCCCTCACCCAGCCACACTGTAATTTCCTCCCGTGTGGAATGAAGGCGGTGATTTCCGCTCTCTAAGACACAGCCAGCTCATGGTGCTCTGGTCATGGGCCCTGCCCCCACCTCAGCACCCCTTTTGTGGGCTCCCCGCTGGGGGCTTAGCACAGAGCCCAGCTTCCGTCTCCCGGTGTTTGCCTACTTATTTCCTGTGCACACAGAGCTGGCGTTCTTCCTCGGACTCTGAGGCCTGCACAATTCAGCTGTTCCTAAGGACGAGGTTTAATAGGGGACTTTAATAGAGTTTGCGGTGTTTCCAGAGGGAAATTCAGTTCCCCAGAGCGGCCGGGGCCACAGAGATCCAGGCAACCCTCTGACTGTGTGCTCCTGGCTGCAGCCCCCTGAGGTGGGGAGGCAGGACCCTCGTTCTGTTCTCAGCTCCTGGCCACCCACCCTCAGTGAGGCAGTGAATCAGCTCTCTGCCCTCCACACCTCAGTTTCCTCATCTTCCTGGTGATGTCTCTGGGACCCCAACAGTATGTACATGAGGCTGAGGCCCCCAGGGGAGGCACCTCTGGGCCCACCAGCCATCTGGCCCTTGGTAGCCGAGTGGAGCAGCTTCCTCCTCTGTGGTCTCCCAGGCAACGCAGAGCTGCCCGCCAAGCCTGCTGCCGGGCCTGGCTCCCGCGCAGATCTTTAGTGCCGCACGGAGATGGCTGATGGCAGGAGCCAGGGCGAGGCCTGGCTTCCCCAGCTGTCGCAGGCGGCAAATCAGACAAAGGCTGAGCTGAGAGGGATGCAGCACCGAGGCCAGGGGGGCCTGGGAAAGTAGCTTAGAGGCCCTGGCTGGCCAGCTCCCACCTCATCCTCCCAACGCTGCCCTCTCTGTGACCCCCGGCTCTCCAACACTCCTTTGGGGTTTCACAGCCATGGCCTCAGTTTCCCCATCTATCACATAGGAGAGACCAGGTCTCCAGCTCTCCAGACTAATGGCCTGAGACAAGAGGCCAACCTGGATGTCAGAGACCTGTGGAATGGATGGCCAGTGGCCTTCGGACAGCTACCCAAACTGCCCCTACAGGACTCTGGAGGATGCATGTCTCAAGGGCATTGCTCAGCCAATAATCTCCAGGACGTTTGCTCCAAGATTCAGAACCACCCCTGCTCCACACTCTGTGCCACTGCTCCTCCCAGGCTGGCTTGGATCTTGTACCTTTCCCTCTGCTGCTCCCAGCTTTTGCAGGCTGTGGAGGCTGTGAAGTTCCATCTTAGATCACAGCCACTACTGCATGAAGGCCACCATTCCATCCCTGTCCTGACCCTGGGACATGGGCTGAAGGGGTTTTCAGAGAGAAGAGTCCTGGAAATGCTGCTTCTGCAGGTGAACAGCTGGGCTGGGAGGGATCTCCCAGCACCCACAGGACAAGGACAAGGAAAGGAGGTGCTGCCTCACCTCCAGCAGATTTGCAGGTCCAGAGCAAAGGTCCAGGCACTCCCCTTACAGGCTGGGTCCCAGAGTTGATCAGCCAGGCCTGTGGCACCGTCAGGGACCACTGCTATAGGGGGAAGCTCCCTTGGCATGGGGCAGCTGTCACCATCAGGCAGCCAGATTGGCAAGGATGCTGTCAGCCCTCATGCCCCTTTGTGTGAATTAGAAGAAAGATGCCCTCTCTTGGCAGACATGGCCCTGCAGTGCCAGGATTTCAGACACTTACTCCTCCCCAGGGTGTCATTGCGTGAAGCAGAACCTGAATTGCCGTGTGTAACAGCCTGCCAAGTAGAAATTGCAGAGGCAGAGGCTCTTTGACCAAATACTGGAAAATCAAGGGAGATTTCTGGCACGGTTGCATGGGGAGGCTTTGTTGACCTTGAGCCTGAGATCAGGAGGCCAGAACAGAAAGGGCATTTGTGCCTTCAACAAATTCTAATTAAGAACACCTACCCTGAGCCTGGCAATCTCTCTGATGCTGAGCAGAGAGTGATATCAAGATAGACAGGGTCCCTGCGGTCCTGGAACTTGTGTCTTAGAGGGAAGAGGCAGACGGCAGTAACCTAGAAAAACTATCAGATGGTGCAGAGATTAAACGACAGGATGAACAGTGAGTGAAGGGCGATGTTAGATATGGGCGAGAGGGGAGGTGTCTGGCAAGACCCACTGAGCTTAAGCTGAGATTGGAGTGAGAAGAGGAAATAGCAGAGTAAGGACATCAAGGCGAGAAGTCGTGCGGGTCAAGGGCCAGCTAGGTCCTGCCAAGGGAATGAACTTGGGCTGTCTGGGAGCCGAGCACGGAGGCAGGGAGGACTGCAACTGGTGGGAGAAGGGAGGAGAGGACATGCTCAGCAGGTAGGGGGCAGGTCCCAGGCTCTGTCACCCACAGTGAGGAGTCTGGACTTTATCCTCAGTGCAGTGAGAAGACATTGGAGGAAATGACCCTGAAGTGACTCTAGAACAATGATCCTCAACTAAGTATGATTCCCCCAACCCCAAGGAGGAGGGGATTTGGCAATGTTGACAGACAGTGTGGGTGGGGGTGTTACTAGCAGTTAGTGGGTAGCAGCCAGAGATGCTGCTAAACATCCAATAATGCACAGGACAAACCAACCTGCCCCCCAACAAAGAATTATCCAGCCCCAAATGTCAAGAGTGCCAAGGGTGAGAAACCCAGCTCTAAATGGTGCTGTCCCCAGGGCCCTTGATTTTTTTGAATAACCCAGGGTCACTACTCCTGTCTCTGGCTCTTTCTATACATACCCTGAGTTCAAAGTTTGTGTCCATAGCTTGCCCAAAATGTCAACGGTGCAGAAGTTGAGCAGCTCTGCACCAGAGGAAGAACGGAAGCATTGTGAACACTTAAACCTGGGCTGCCCAAGGCAGTGGCTACAGGCTACACGTGGCTTTTGAACACTTGAAATGTAGCTCATCCAAATGGAGATGTGCTGTGAGTGTAAAATACACACTGGATTTCAGACTTGACACAATAAAAAAAAATGTAAGATCTCTCATTCATATTTTTGTATTGATTACATTTTACAAAGGAAAGAATTTTGGATATGTTGGGTTAAATATGTCATTCAAATTAATTTCACTTGTTTCTTTTTTAAAAATGTGGCTACTAGAAAATTTAAAACTGCATATATGGCTCCCGATTGTGGATCACAAATTGTGTTTGTATTGGACGGCACTATTAGATCATAGCTCCATGCATCCAAGAAACATTTTGCCTCCCCCATCCACAGTTCATACTGGTTCCTATGCCCACGCACTATTCTGTTTTATATATGTCACTTAATTTTCACAACAACCACATAAGGGAGATACTGTTATTTTTCCTCACTTTCTATATGAGGAGGCTGTGGCCCAGAGAGATTGAGTAACTTGCCCAGGGCCACAGAGGGAGTAAGTGCAGAGCTGGCTCCAGAGGCTGGGTGCTTAATCACTCCCTGAGAATGGTGGCTATGGTGGAAGTGGTGGAGACGGAGAGAAGGGAGATGGTTTGGGATCTGCAGGGAATCTACACGACTCGCTGATAGAGTGGGCATGGGGCAGTGTAAGGGAAGGGGAGGGATCTAGAATGCTCAGTAAGGCTTTGGTATGAACAGCGAGGTGGAGGGTGACGCCATTCAATCTCTGGGATGGATCAACTGGGAGCGGGGTAAGCTTGGAAGAGGAGCTCCAGAGTCCTGTGTTGGACCTGCTAAGTTTGAGATGACTCCAGACATGCGACTGGAGATGTCAACGAAGCAGCTGGATTTGCAGAGAGACATCAGGGGCACAGAGAGCCATTTGGGGGTCAGTAGCAGTACACTGAGAGATTTAAAGCCAGCCATGGGGGTGGGGGGGTGCAGGGAGATGGAGGGAGTGAGTAAGCTGAGTATGCTGCAGGAGTGAGTGTGCTCCTGGAGGGAGTATGGATGCTGGTGAGAAGGTGGTCAGGATGGAGCCCAGGGCACACCAGCAGTTAGTGTGTGCACCATGGGGAAGGAGCCGGTACAGGAGGGAGAGAGAGAAGTCAGTAAGGCAAGAGGAAGACTAGGCAGGACAAGCATCTCTAAGAGGAGGGTATGATCAGTTTTCAGGCTCACTGACATGTCTGCAAGCCTCTGGCAGCTTGGAGCAAGATCGCAGGGGAGCTCATTGGCTTGGGTAGGGAGACTGGGCTATTTCAGGGCCTGAGCCCTACAGGCTGGTCAACTTCATGCTGAGTCCCCGAGCCAGGCATCCCTGGTTCCTAAAAAAAGGAGGAGGGGCAGTGTCAGGTGGCCTCAGCAGAGACAGGAGGAAGGCCCTGCAGTGTAGGAAGGGTGGCCCATGCAGCTCTTTTTATTCAATAGCCAGGAAGTCCTTCCTTATGTCTGACTGTAACCCTACCTGCTTCAAGTTCTCCCTGTAGTTAAGCTAAGCTTAGCTCATATGCACCCTTCTAATGGCTGAAGACAGAACAATCTTCCCCACCCCACTCTCTCTTAAACCTATCAAACTTGTCTCCTCCAGGCCACTCCTTCTTCCTTAGCCCGTGGGAGAAGTTTCTCCTTGCAACAGCCCAAGTTCAGCTCCAGGCTCTGTCAGAGTTTGGGGTTCAGAGCATGAGGGGAGAGAGTAGAAACTCTGATCTGAGCTTCTCGTGTCCTGCCTCTGGCTCTAGAAGCTTCCAGTTGGCTCCATCCCTCGCTCCTGCTGTCTCCCTCAGCTGGTTCACAGGGCTCTCTCTCCAGGAATCTGTTCTCACGAGCATGTGTTTCTGGTTTGGCACCTGCTCCCTGCCACCTGGCTCCCGGTGCAGCTCGACCTGGCTTCTGTCCTCAGTCTGCCCATTCCTGGCTGCGCGGGACACCCCCACCTCTAGGCTGGGCCTGGCTTTGGCTCCCCCACCCCCTTCTCAGAGCTGCCACCCCAGCTTACCAGCCTCTGTTCGTCCCCAGTCGCTAATCTCTCCATCAGCAGCTTGTCTTCAACCGCACAGCCCGCAGAACCAAGTGCTTTGTCGATGAAAAAGGCCTTTGGGGGCAAACACAGGAAATTAAAGACTCCTGCACACAGTAAGAAAATCCATTCTTTTTCATGGATTTCTGCAATCCGATTGCTGCAGCTTCTGCTGAGTGGCTGTGATCTTCCGGTCAGTGCTCATACCCATGGGGGCTGGCTAGTGGGGGTGATGTTAACAAGGTGGGCCTCTGTCTGAGATTCCACCATCCACAGTTCATGCCTTTGGGGCTGAGAGGCTGGCCTCCAGGTCACGAGGGTGTGCTCTGCAGGAGAGAGCCTTCAGGTCACCATCAGAGGCTAACACCTAGAGAGGATTTGGTGATGGCCTGCCCAGAAAGAACATGCTCTGCAGGAAGAGAAGCAAGAAAGTCCAGCCTTGCGTTGTGATTCTGAGTGTAATGAGGAGTGGGAGAGAAGCACCTATCGTATGTTCCAGTACCAGCGGGTTAGTATTGCTCTCCGTGACTTTATGGCTCTGTCTACAAAATGAGGGTGGTTAGATCAGATGACATTTAAGATCCCTTCCAGGTATAATTTATTCAACAAACATTAGTGGAGCTCCATCCACGTGCCAGAACTTTCAGGAGCCTCAACTAATAGCACCCACAGCCCCAAATCAAACAGGCAGAGGCTGCCTCACTCTTGCCTCCCAAGACCAAGCACTGCTCAGAGGCTAGGCACAAAAAGCTCACTGGCCCAGATGTTTGGAAGCCCCTTCACCACCAAGGGCCTCAGGGACACTTGGCTCAAGCTGCCAGCTCCTCTGTTTGGGAACTCCAAGACCTCAGCCGGAGCCCTTCAATATCACGCTGGGCTCTGCACACAGGGATGGAGACCTGGCCACCAGGAAGGCAGGCCAAGTGCTGGGAGAAGAAGGCAGGCAACTCCCATGAGGGAGGCGGCAGAGTGCGGGGAGACACGGCCTCCGTCTGGGACCCCACTGGGAGAGGAAAGAGCAGTGCCAGCCACAGGGTATGTGGAGGCTCCTTCAAGTTTCTTGGGCCCTGCCAGCATGTCCCAGTGGGGGCTTAGCAGCTGAGGTTGCAGCCAGCCCTGGGAGTCCCTCCTGCTCAGGGCCCTGGGTGGTGGCCACAGTGTAAGCATTGGGAAAGCAACTCCCACAGGGCAGGACAGGCCATCCTGGCCCCAGGAGCACAGCAACAGTGCAGGCTGGGTTGGGGGTGGGAGAAGCAGTAGGCATCAAGGCAAGGGCCCAAGCCTCCCAGGCCTTCTTGCCCCAGCCAGGGCACAGGGGATCTGAGATTCCATCCCTCATCCACATCTACCCTTCTGTCTTAGTCATTTGTGTTGCTACAACAAAATGCCTGAGACTGGATAATTTATACATAATGGAGATTTATTTCTCACAGTCTGGAGACTAGAAGTCTAAGATCAAGGCGCTGGAAGCCTGGTGAAGGTTGGCTCTCTGCTTCTAAGACAGTGCTGCTCACATGGTGAAGGCAGAAGGGTGAAGGGGACCAGGGCAGTCCTTTAACCTCTTTCACAAGGTCACTAACCTCTTTCATGAGGGCTCCAGCCTCACGACTAAATCACCTCCTGCAGGTCCTACCTCTCAACGCTATCACATTGGCGATTCAGTCTCAACGTATGCATTTTGAGGGACACACTCAGATCATAGCTCCACGTATCCAAGAAACATTTTTCAGTAGGCCTTCCTTTGCCTCCCCATGCACTGTCCCCAACCCGGTGGCACCTCCCACACCACATACTGTGAACGTTAGACCTTCCCTGTGTCAGTGTCCTCCTAACTTCAGTTTCTCTCCTAAGAGCCCCACCTGCTCCCTTGCCGTCTCTTCTTGTGTTCCCCTTAGGGTACCTCAGAATCAGCTTGCCCAAGTCAAGATCATAATCTGTATAATACCCCCACCCCTCCTTAAAGTCTGTTTCTCCCCTCCCCCTGCCCAGTTTGTATGGCCACCATGCATCCAGCCAGCCTCGTCTCCCTTTCCATAATCTTCATGTCTAATCCATTGCTCTGGGAAGAGTTAATTCTGCAGCTGTAGCAGAAAGACCTGAAACAGCAGTATCCAAACAAAATAGAAGCTGACTTCATTCTCACATAAAAGTTTGAGTAGGCAATTCAGGGCTCTGCATCCTCCATGAATAAATTCAACCTCTTGGCATGGCACCCACAGCCATCACCCAGTCCTGCTCACCTGCCAACTCCATTTCACACTGCTCTTCTTCCAGTACTTTACCTCCCAAAGTGTGTATCATTCTTCCTGCACCTCAGACTGGGGCATGTCTCTGTGCAATCAGCTGCCAGTCTCTGAGTCACCTGATTGAACCAGGGGAAACTTGCTAAGATCTCCAAGTGAGTCTCTGCAAGCTCACTTCACTTGCCTGAAGTGAGAGGTGAGGTCCTACCTGCCTCCCTTGGGTGCCCCCAACAAATGTATCCTCAGAGGTTTTCATCTTCTAAAATCCTCACCTTCTCTCCTGTCACCTGGAGGTGGTGGTGGGACAGTGTTGGAAACAGGTTTGAGGCCACTGCCTTTGCAATTACTGTATAGCCAATCTCTCAAAATCATTTTCAAAGAGTAGAGGGTTGGCAATGTTGGAAATGCATTGGGATGTTTTTAATGTCACAATGATTGGTCAATGCCACCAGCATCTAGAATCAGGACTAGACTAAGGACGCTTAGTTTGCATACAAAGGGCAGCCTGGCAATGAAGAAGTGTCCTGACCAACACGCCTACAGTGCCGCCCTTGAGAAATGAATGTGGGATTAGGTGGCAGAAGCATCGGGTAGAATCAGCTTTGTGACCAAGATTAGAATGAAGTTCTCTTTGCCCTCGGTCAAGAGCTCCCTCACTGCCTAGTCCCACTTCTCACCAAAAGAAGATGAATCACATGTGAGATTTTGGTGAGGCACTGAATGAGGAAGATTGCATAGCAGATGGATGGTCCTTCTCTGTGACCCTCACGTTCTCTGGCTGTATGGGCCAAGTGAGGCTGGCCATACTGTCCCTTTGTAGTGTCACCTTTACAGCACCCAGTTTCTCACTTCTCCAGCCAGGGGATGGGAGCTCGGAGAGCTCTTTGGCCGTGTCCATCATTTCCAGACAGGACTCCCTGGAGCTTCTTGGAGTGAGCATGTGCATCCGACAGAGTGCCTACAGAGGAAGCCTCCAGCTCTGCTGTGCAGCCATATTCATGGGAAGAGGCAGCTGTCCCTCCACTTTGGAGATGCCAAAAGGAGAAGCAGGGAACACATAGACTCAGATTTATTTGTTATTTGAATTGTTATAGAATTCTTCTGAAAATTCCAGACTCATGAAGGAAAAACAATGAGGGAAGAGAAGACAATCTGGGAGACCTGCGTGGGGCATGGGGCTACTGCCAGGTTTAGGGGCCTTCATCGGTAGCTCTGTCTCCACTGGGCAAGATCATCAGGTCAGCATCTCCACTTCTGACACCACCAGGGCCCTCTATGGTCGCTCGCCCAGCACCCTCACCATGGTCAGCACCTCCACCTCCAACGTTGTTGACTCTGCCTGCAGCACCTGCGTCTTGGCTCTGGGTTGGGTCCACCACCTTGTCCACCAGCCTCCTTCCAGATTCGCTTTCCCACACCAGAAAGAGCTCGTGGTGCAGCTTTGGAGCAGAGCTGTTCCTGGAGCAGAAGACCCTTCCCCACGAAGGAGGGGATGAGCAAGCCTACTGTAGGCTTTGACAGGGAGTTTAGCCCAGATCCTTGTAAGTGTAGGTTTCCAGAAGCCAGCATGTCTAGGGGACTCTATTTAAAGGAAGCCTACTGGTCTTTTGGATTCTTTAAGTGAATCCTGTTTCCAGAGATCTGTGGGCTGATCTAAGCATCTTTTGCGGGGACCTATAGCTGGTATCAGGGCTCTGTCTTGAATTAGGGTTAGAGGTCAGTCTGTGGCCAGAGCAGGAACTTGTTCTGAGACTCCCAGGATCAGAGGTCAAGCTGTTCAGGGTCTTGCCTGGGTCAAAGCTCTGGCTGGGGTTGAGTTAGTTCCTGGGGTAGAACTAGTGTCTGGGCTCTGTTAATTGCACCCCTGTCTTATATTCAAAATGTCTTACAAAGTGCCACCATTTTGCCCTGGGTCAATCCATTTCCTTGTGGGTTTCCTCCACTGTCCAGCACCCCTTGGCACCACCTTCCTTTAGCCCTTAGTTCCCTGGGGCTTAAGGCACAGCCACGCTCCTGCTCTGGGGTCAGGACTTCAGAGCAAGATGGAGAACCTTCTGAATCCAGAGCCCTCTGTGGCCAGAGCCTGCATTTGGAGAGGGAAAGGGCACAGCCAGGGCCTGGTGCCTGCCAGCCCTGGCAGCTGGATGAGCAGCTGTAATAGGATTAGGGCTGGCCGTGCCCGCCTCCCTGCCTGGCGCCCCAGAGCCTCCCTCCCTCCCCCTCGTCCTGATCAGGATGCAGCCCTGGGCTCTACCTACCCGGGCCAGGCTGGCTGCATTGTCCTCTGCTTCCCTGGCGCTGGTGCCTAGCAACCCTCACAGGGGAGCGCTTTCCCACCGCCGTCCTGGCCCCTCACCCTGCCGCTCCGCTCTGAGCACACACCAGCACCACTTGTCTTTTTATCGCTGCAAAAAAAGGGCAGTGAAAGGGAGCCAGCTGGTCTTACCAGACTCTCCCAGTGATCTGATTCCCAGAGAGTCTTCCGAAATGCTGGGCTTCTTTTCCAAGATTCACACGTCCTATCAGCAATATTCAGATTACATTTGAAGATTCTGGAGTTTCATTCTGGAATTCTCCAAGTCCTGGAGTCTATTCTAGGAATCCATGAATTCTAGGATTCCAGGATTTTAGGATGTGAGTCTTAGAGCATTTAATTGTATTCTAGAATCTGGTTAGCATATTTCAGAGGAGTCTGTGATTGCAGAAGTGGAGTCTATGGCCCCAAATCAGAGTGAGAGGGGTTAGGAGAGGATGGGAACATGGAAGCTGCCTGTTTATTCTCTGCATTTTACTGCAGCTTCTGAAGAGTGGAGAGGGGATCAACCTGCCATCTGGGGAGAGAGAGGGGGAGATTCATTCACTGACTCAGAAAACATTGTCCCACTGCCCTGAGCACTGAGCAGGCAGCAATGAGCACAGGAAGGCCCTGCCCGTGAGCAGCTTGCATTCTCTTTGGGGAGACAGATCTGAAACAAACACACAAACAATACGTGGCATGTCAGAAAGATCCTATGAAGAGAAAGAGCAAACAATGAACAATCAGTACTTTATTGTACTTACTCTGAGCTAGGCACTGTTCTAAGTGCTTTACCTGCATTAACTTAGTTAAATTTTATGGTACCTTTAAAAGGTAGATGGTATTGTCAGCTCCGCTTTATAGATGTAGAAACTGAGGCACAGAAGGTTAAATAACTTGTCTGAAGGGCAGAGCCAGGATTTGAGCCCAGTGGTCAGGCTCCAAACACTAGGAGCAGCCACTGTCTTCCAATGCAAGGCTAAGGGGCAGAGCGCCCTTGTGGGGCCAGCCCACACAGGACGGGCAGGGACATGTGAACAGACTTGAAGGTGAAGGGAGGTACATGTGGGTATCTGGGGAAGGGGGCTTGGGGCAGGTGTGTCCCTCAGGGAGTGCAGCAGGTTCCTTCTTCCAATAAGGAGGACCAGCGTTCTGTGTGCTCTGGGGCCAGAGAAAGGCTTTCCCCTGGGACCTGGAGGGAGAGACAGGCTCAGAGAGATGTGTATCCCTGCGGTCGTGCAAAGATCCCATTGCCAGCTGCAGTCAGATTCCTCTGCGTCCTCTGCTCCCCAGCCACTGTGGATGGGTCCCCTCCTTTCTGGAGAAGTGTCCTCAGAACACAAAAGAAAGCTAAAAGAGACAATCCCCTTGTGACAGGTCTAATTAGCCTGGCTAATTATGAGTAATTAGAAACACCTCTCCCCTTTGTGGGTGGCCCGTCCCAGTGTGAGACAGAGTGAGGACTTAATTCCCCTGGGAAGCAAGGGGGCCTGTGGGCAGTGGCCCCCTGAGCCTGCTGTCTGTCCTGCCTGTGGACACAGGCAACGGGGCAGAGAAGGCAGAGCTTCACAGGGATACCGGGGTGAGCAGAGGGAGCCAGCAGCATCTTCCAACAAGTCATTTCTCCTCTCTGAGACCTGGCTTCTTGTCTGTGAACTGGGATAATGGAATCCCTGGTTGCACGGCTTTGGGACAGTACAAGGAGACAAGCCAGTGAGATAACTGAGCACGGGGCCACAGTAAACGGTAGTGCTCATCACCGTTTCAGCTTTGTCACCTGTTGCTTCGGGTGCCTTAAAACAGTTCTTTTCTTTCTTGGGTCTCTGTTTCCCAATGAGGTACAATGGAGGTAGGGATGGGTGACTCACTCAGTGAATTAATAAATATTTCCTGAGCACCGAATTTATGTCAAGCGCTGGAGATGGAACAAGACCCACACAGGCTATGACCTCAGGGAGCTCCTGTCACTGGGTGTCCCCAGTCCTTCCCAGACCGCATGTTGCAGGTTCTAGAGGAAGTGGATTGTGGTAGGCTGGTTTCCCAGGTTTCCAGAGTTTCTGCTCCTGGCATAGGAGCCCTTATAAGCAAGTCCCTCCTCTCAGATGCCAGCAGGACCGACACATAAGAAGGGATTTTGCTCTCATCATTAAGCAGTTGTGTGGCAAAGGAGAAGGGATTCCGCGGATGTTATTCAAATCTCTAATGAGTTCTCTTTGAGTTTATCCAAAGGGAGATTATCCTGAGAGGGCCTAAGCTGATCACACGAACCCTTTAAAAGAGGGTCTAGAAATCAAGGACAGAGCGGTGGCAGCGGAGTCCCTCCCCAGCGGCGTTGATGAAGCAAACTGCTGTGTGTGGAGAGGGCCCTACGGCTGCGACTGGTGGGTGCCCTCTAGAAGCTCAGGGCCCTATTCCTACAACCACAAGAGATAGAATTCTGCCAATGGCCTTCCGAGGGGAGTCTGAGTCTCAGATGAGCACCCAGGCGGTTTTTTTTTTTTTTCCTCCAGTAGAAATTGTTCATTGCAAGAGCTCCCAGTCTTGGCTGACACTTTGACTGTAGCCTTGTAAGACCCTGAGCAAGGGACCTGGCCCAGACTCTTGACCCATGGGAACTGTGACATAAACAATATTTGCTATTTTAAGTCTCTAAGTTTGCAGTAACTTGTTACATGGCAAGAGAAAACTAATATACAGACCCTGCCCTTGAACATATGCAAGGCCTTGGGTCAGACCCATCCTGCCTACTTAATCTACCTTCCCAGCCCCTGCCCAGGGCCTAGAGCCCCAGTACCACTGTGAATTCTCTACAGACAATTCTCCCACCAGCCATGACAAAGGATTGTTTCATCAGCTGCCAACCTGTTCCCAAAGTTGGTCATCAAAGAACATTCTATTTGCCCTACTTTTAATGTAATTATCAGCATCATTTGCACGACACCAAGTCAGGGTTTAGCCTGTCACAGGCCCCACATTATCCTGAGCTGCTTTTCTGGGAACAGCTGTATCCATGCCTCATGCAGCCTGCTTCCTCCCACACAAATCATCTGTAATTTCCACACCTCCATGCTTGCCGTGGCCCTGTGTTAAAGCCAGGACTTGTGCAGGGCTGGGGTACACTGTTATTTTCAAAGCAGTCAAGCCAGACTCCAGGAAGTTGCAGGAACAGCAAGCGGGACCTGACTTTGATTCTGGCACGTGCAGGGGGTGGGGGCAAGCAGAGGGGGTGCAGGTGTCCACTCCAACAGGAGCTAGAGCCAGACCAAGGGCAGCAAATGTGCACAAGGCAGGGCATGTGCAATATGGCTCTTGAATGCACACAATATGGCCTGACTGTGGGACACCCAGGAGGGTCCTTTCTGCAGCAGCAGAATACGATGCACAAATGCCAGGGTGTGCAAAAGATGGAGGAGGGGATGGGGGTAGAGGTAAGAAAAGAAGGTCCTGTGGATATAGATGAGATGCAGGTGAGAATGGAAATATTTCATTCGACTTTACCCAAGGGCCCCTGCAGCGTACTCAGCTCCCATGGGTAAACAGCTGAGTCCTCGGGGAGAGGACCGGGGGAGGTGAATGGGAAATGTCACTCACGGTCTGAGGAGAATTGCCTGACAGTGATGAAGCTGTGCCTCTGCAGACAGGCCCACTGCCTGCCTTGGATTCTGCAGGAGGGAAAACAACTCTATCTTGGCAGCTAAGATGTGCTTCCATGCTGCAGATCCGTGTGTGTGTGCATGTCTGTGTGCACGCGTGTGTGCATACATGCTTGGACCCTATGTGAATGCACCTCTGGGCATATGTGTTGGATGGGAATGCACATATGTGTGCATGTAGAGTGCACTCAGGTGTAGCAACAAGTGTGTATAGTTGGGCATATGCTCATCTGGGCATGAGGATGCATTGGAATATGTATGTACACAGGGAAGGAGACTGAGGGCGTTTAACTCTTCCCATGTATCTCTTGCTTTTACTCCAGGCTTCAAGGAATGATTTCTTCCATACACCCCACCTTCACAACATCCACACTCTCCAGCTCCCTAGCATCACGTCTTCCCTTCTAAGAGTTATGATTCCAAGGAGAGTGCATAGGACTAAAAGCCCAGAGACCTGGTATGTGGCCCCCACTTGTTAGCTTTGCAACTGAACAAATAATTTCTGCTCCCTGAGCCTCATTTTCTTCATCTGTGAAATGGGGTGTTAAATGGTCATGTCTACACTTAGAATTTATAGCCCAAGTCCCTCATCCCCTGGCCCCACCTGCCTGTACTCCCCACCACCCTTCTCTCCTTGCGCATCCTCATCCATCGCCTTGCCAGTTGTGGAGGGGGCAGAGAGGATTCAGGCCCAGCCTCTGAGGAGCGCACAGGCGTCTTTGAAGACAGGTCTCCCTTCCTCTTCTACTCCAGGCCTTCTGCAAAGCAGCTCCAGAGATTTCTAGAGCTCTTGGAACACAGTTTGAAAATCACACATCTAGGTGGCCTGACCTTCATTCTCTTGGTTTCTCAAAGGATCCTAAGAAGGACCAGGGCCTATGATGTAGCAGAAAAGGATGGCATTGGTAGATGGCATTGGTTCATCCCATGAGGGTGCTGCCTCCTGGTTCCTAGATGACAGGGCAAAGGATAAGGATCGTTTCTGGAGTGGGCGGTTTCCCAGCCCTGCCACTGGCCCTGCAGCCTATGTGTGCAGGGCTCACGGGCCTGTACGGGGCAATGGGCATGGCTCACACCTTCATGGGGCCAAGCTTCCCAAAGCTCTCTGCTTCTTGCCCTGTCATGCTTCAGTTGCCTCCAGGCCCTCCAGCGAGCTCTCCTTGAGGCATCTGGGACAGCTCAGAGTCTCCCTGGCTGTTTGATCCCAGCACAGATGCAGGAGGTGACCAAAGGGTCTTCTGAATCAAGCTTCCCCATAGAGAAAACACATATGCTGCAGTCTGGAATTCAAGGCCAATGCCATTCCCCAATAGGAACTGAATGGGCTAATGCACAAAAGGCAGTTACTCCGCACCCTTCCCGTGCCCTTCAAGCATATAGAAAATGAAAACATGTATATGTCTCCTGGGGAAGATGGAAAAAGCTGCTTATGGCTGCTTGTGGGGGGGCTGAGGGTCCAGAATCTCACACCTCTCACCCATTCTGGAACATGAGCATGCCACCTCGGGACGCTCACATCCAAAGCACTTAGCACAGGCCACACGACGATGGCTCTCAACCCCGGCTGCTCATCTGACTCCCCTGGGGAGCTTTAACAAAACTCTTTTGCCCAGGGCTTACCACAGACCAATTGTCTCATCATCTAGGGTGGTGAGGCCCAAGCATGGGTATCTAAAAGCTTCCCAGAGGAGTGTGCAGCACCGGGAGTGGGGAGAAGCCGTGGCCCAAGACATGGTGAGGGTTGGCAAATGTCAGCTATCTGTGATGAAGCACCCGGGTCCTTGCGGGGGCTGTTCTTGCCTGAGCAGTGTAAGGGCTGGCTGGGGTGGGGGCCGGGAGTCAGGGAGAGAACTGCTGCTCAGGAAGGATAAGTGCTGGGCAGGGTGGCCTGGCATCCATCTCCCTCAGCCTTGTCTGAGAAAATTGAATTAAAACCTGTATCTTTCAGCTGCAGCCCACCTGGTGGGCTGGCCAGCTTGTGGAAGGGAGTGAGGCAGTGAACACCCCGCGGCAGCGAGAAGCTGGTGAGGAGACAGCCAGTCTCCCTCCCTAGAAGACATGAGGCAGCTCAAGGGGTCCTTTGGGAGAGGATTATTCCCAGGGTTGGTCTCTTAGCCCCCCATCTTCCCAAAGCCAGGCAGGAAGGGTGGGAATGGTGGGATGGCTAGCTTGAAAGGTCAAAGTTAGATCTTGAGATGAAGTTGATTTTTTTGGGTGAGTGGGTGGGGGAGCAGAGAAGAGGGTGGCCCTGGCCCTGTCCTTGGGGAGGCTGAGTCTGGGGGAACAGAACTGGAGCAGCTCCTGCTCACGGAGAGGTAGGGTTGTTTAGGGAGACCAGCGTGGTATGCTGGCGACAGGCAGAGAACACTGCAAACACAAAAGCCTGGCTGGGGCTTCCAGAACTATGGGGGCAGCTCATCTGGTAGGGCATGAAGTTTGGCACCAGTATGTGGGGTTTAGTGCCCAATCTGGTAAGAAAGTTGCCCGTTGTGTCCTTGGGCTAGTCCTGTTGCCCCTCTGGGCTCAGGCACCCATTCATAAAGGAGGGGCTAGACAACCCTCCCGGACCCCTGCTCTGATGTTCATTCCATGCCTCACCTAGGTGGAGGCTACTAGGAGGGGCTGCTGGGATTAGAATCCAAGTCTACAAGAGCTGGAGCCTATAACGAGCCTATAAAGAAAGCACCTTGGAGAGAATTCGAGCGGTGTCCCCTCTGGGTGGATCAACTAGGAAAAAGTGCTCCTTTGGGTGGACTTTGGGCATGCCTGGCTTAGTGGGCAGTGGGAAGAGCGGGAGCTGAATTCCCCCCCCCCATTGGCCCCTTGCAGGTTCCTTTGTGCAGGGAACAAATATCACTGTAGCCCTGACTAATCTCTAGCTATGGTCTGCTAGAATACAGCTCACCCTCTGGCCACGGGCTCTGAAGCAAAGGGAGAATGAGTGAAGGGGATGGGCATGAGCAAAGGGGGGCTGGATTCCTCCCCTGCTCCATGACTGCTCAGGCAGAGAAGGGGTGCACCTTACCAACCTGCCACAGCCCACACTGAGATGTAAATCTGGGAATGCAGAGCAGAGAGTAGGGGAACCCAGAATGGAACACGGGGAACCCGAATACAGAAGAGGGAATAAACCTGGAGCCAAATGCAGAACTTCAGAGCTGAGGGGCCCTCATACTGGCATCCTGGCCTCTGACATTTCCAGGATTAGCTGCTCTGCCTTAGGTAACCCCAATTTCCACCCTGCTCCACACCCCTGGGCTCCCAATGTCCTACACTCTATGCTTCACTCTTGACTCTGAGACTCCCAGCAGCCTTCCTTCCCTTGCATGTATATTTCACAGTTTACAGAGCACTTTCACACATGACATCTCAGTTGATCTTCACAACACTGGAGTCAGAGGCAGATGAAGGAAGTAGACTCCCAGAGGTCAGGACAACAAGCTAAGAAGGGGTGTAGCCAGGTTTAGAGGGAGGTCCTGTCTGTCTGACTCTAGCACAGCATCTGGCCCTCCTCTCTCCAGAGGGGTCTCATTCTTTCTTGATACAGAGAAATCTGATACCCTCCTTCTCTAGGAAGCTTTTCTGGACTGAAAGGACTATGAGCCATGCAGACTAGCAGTTGGTGTGCCAGTGGGGTTCAGTGTTCACTGGGCAGGAAAGGGAAACTATCTACTTGCTTCATGGACCTTGGGAACTCCATGCATCTTTCTGGGGGCTCAGACTGCTTCTTTCAAGTTTCCCCGTGGATTCCTCTCCATCCAGGGACCTACTTCTCTGTTACGCTGTAGCCCCAAGGGAGGCTCAGGTCTTTCTCCCCCCCCCTTGAGGTTTCCTCTCAACAAGGTGGCCATACTCAGACCTTGGGCCCAAAGTGAGGCTGGCCATGAACGTACTTGAATGGGCAAGGACATTCTGAAGTTGCAGAACTGAGGAGCTCTCCGATGCTGACAACTGGGTAGGAACCAAGAACTGAGAGCAGAGGCATGTGGGAACAACTGTGGGGGGGGATGGGGTGGACAGAGGGTGAGTACTTGCCTGGGAGTGGGTAGCTGCTTTCAGTTAGGCTTTGGCTTAACCACCGTCTATACGACCTTGACCTGGTTAGTTCTCATTTAGCCTCAATTTATCCATGTATACTAGGAGGTGGGTGAGCAGGACCACAATAATAGTAGCAATAGTAATGTATTCAGCATCAGTGAATAAATGAAGTCAGTGACAAGCTACTAGGGGGTGCGTGTACCATTCTTATTCAGTGCTGCTGTCAAACCCGGCGGGAAGGGGCTGTGCTATGATTCCCTCTGCAAGTGAAGAAGTTGAGGCTCAGAGAGGTCGTCACCCAAGATCACAGGGCTAGCTGCGGCACAGGGGGACTAGAGCCCAGGCAGTCTGATTCATTTTCAGTTGCCTCTGCCCTACAAGCACCCTCACCCCTTTTCTGGCGATAGAGGCGTTCTCCAGGGGATCACATTTGAGGATATTCTGCTAGACACCCCAAAACTAGCTGACCCTCTCAGGCCTGGGCTGTGGGAGCAAAGAAGAGCCCAAGGAGGGTCTGGGATTTGGCCAGTAAGGAAGGCTTCCCAGAGGAGGGGGGAAAAACAGGGTCTGACAGACAGGGAATCTTGAGGACCTCAAAAGGAGAAAGAAGAGGGCTTTTTCTGGGTTTCATGGGGAGGGTGGAGAGGAGGGCGGTGAGCCCCAGAGAAGGCCTGACTCTGAGCCCTGGAAGCCCTGAGACACAAGGGGGGCTGCTGCCTCCAAATCCGCCCCCCACCGCACTGCATCTCAGAGCCGCAGCTCCTGCTCTTGTCTGCCGGGCGGGAGGGGACCGGCTGCAGCCCCGCGATCGCGATCGCGCTGCCCTCGGCCTAACCCCACCCACAGGCGCTCATTGGCCTGCATCGCCCTCAGCCTGCGAAGTTCGCGGGGGGAGGCGGGGGTCGGTCGCCTCCCTCCTGCCCCGGGCCTGGCTTCGCAGCGGAGGCGGCGCCTCTCCGGCAGGACAGAGCCCAGCTGGGCCGCCGCGCTTCGCGGGGCGGGCGAAGGCAGGCGGGGGGCGCTGCGCTCGGGCCCCGGGCGGTGACTGACAGCTGCGGCGGCTCCGGGAGAGCGCGGTCCCCGCGTGCGCACACTCACACGCCGCCGCGCAGGGACACACGGACTCCTGCGGCCACACGGGCGCGGAGACCAGGCTTAGCGCGCGCGATCCTCGGCGCACAAGCTCCGCATCCCCTGGCAGCGCGGGGCGCGGACTGGCCGGCTGTGCGCCCTCCCCGTGGAGTCTGCCCCAGGCTGACACGCAGCCCGCGGCCAGGCCCGCAGTGAGCAGGTAAGGGCCACCCCACCGCTCCTGCCCCTCCACGCCCAGGCCGCCCTCTCCCATCTCCAGAACCTTCGCCCAACAGGACCTCGGACCCCTTCCTCTGGCTCTGCGTTCTCCCCAAGCCCCGTCCTCCGCCGACGGAGAGCGGGCGAGGATCAGCACTGTGCAGACAGCCTAAATCCCAAACGAAGCCCCCTCCCGCCACTGCGCCCTTCCTGCGCAGCCCCAGCCCCCGAGTGTCTGAGGCCGTGCTTGAGGCGACGGATCCCTGCAGCCCGTCAGGGTGGGGGTCGGCCTTGCTATCTTGCGCTTCTCTCGGGGCCAAGAAGGGAGAACCAGGGGCAGGGAACGCACTGCGGCCGGAGGGACCCAGAGGGACCTGTCTCCCTAGCCCCAAAGCGGACGGACGCGCCTACGCGGATCTGGAAAGCGACGCCGGGGGTCCTCACGGGGCTTGAGGGATGGGCGAGCTATGTATGTACTGGGTAGAGAGTGAGGTAGGGGCAAGCGTAGAAGGACCCCCTATAGTGATACATTCGGGATTGTTCCAGAGAGAGTCGTCTCACGGTTTCCCGCGGCGCGGCGCGTAGGGGCTGGGCTGGGGGATGCCTGGGCTTCGGTGGTCCCAAGAGGAAACGCCCTACCGGGGCTTGTGGGAGAAACGCACCGGCCCCCTAGGCTGAAGTGGGTCCGCCTGAGACCCTTGCCGGCCGTCTTAAAGGCACAGGCTTCTGCGGCAGCTGCGGGGGGGCGGAGGCCACATCCTCAGGGACCTTGAGGGGCCAGAGGGGACCAGGGAGCCCGTGGATGGAACTAGACCCTCAGGAGGGAGCCCGGCCGGAAGCTGGAAGCTGGTTGCATTTCACCTGGAGCTGGAAGGAGCTCAGGTCCCTTCAGAAGATTCTGGGGGTGGGGTGGCAGACACCTGCTAATTCTTCAGACTATTTTTATACTTTTAGTGCAGGTGTCTCGGATTCCCTTTCTTTACCTCCCTCAGCGTTGCAGGGTCCCACAAAGCACCCCCCAGGCCCCAAGAGAAATCCAAAAGACACAGCATTTGGCTTTTCTTGTGGGCAGCCTCTAGGGGGCTGTTGGGGGATGGGGAGGGGCTGCACACAGCATGTGGAAGGCAACTTGCCCTGGGACTGCAGTTGGCCAGAGGCGAACACGCATCTTGAAGGTCACGCTGGAGGCTTTTGCATGTGGACCTCGGAACAGGGCAAAGAACTATGATTGAACCTTTGGGGGTCGGGGGCAGCAGGCGGCACCTCGATTTTCTCAGGAGGCCCCAATTAAATGAGTTTGGTGCTGGCTGCAGGTGGGCTGGTGGAGCCCCCAGTCTTAAGTCCAGTCTGGGACTCCCGCTCTTCACTGACCTTGGGGAGGGCAGGCAGAGGTGCCTGTCTGGACACAAGCCGAAATTTGAACATACAAATTAGAGACAGAATACACTGGTGCAGGCCCTGGGCCACATCTTCCAACCAATCCATCAACAAGTGTGTGTGGGGTGACCAAGCAGGTGGATGTGGACCCTTCACTCCTCTGCCACCAAGGATTTATTGGTGTCTGGGACAAGATCCCTGTGAGTCTGTTTGCCCCTGTATGTGGTGAGGGGAGGTGTCTATGGGGACCTTCTTGAAGGACCCTTTCTAGGGACTAATCCAGGCTAAAGGACGCATTAAGATCCTGTTTTTTATAAAGTTTAGGCTGGCAGGAGGTTGATTGGAGAAACACTTTGGGACCCATTCTTTTTCACATGGCAACCTGTCTCTGTCGTGCTCCTACTTCGAGACACTCCCTCAATTTGTGTTGAATAAATAAATACACGCAATGAGAGTTTACAGATCAGTGTATGTGGCTGAGAGGCTAGGAAAGACACAAGCCAGGGCCACAAGGTGCCTTTCCTCCTGGGGATAGGGCTTAGGCCTGAGTGTCCCAGCTTGCTATCCTCCCAGGGACAAACATTTCCTTAACCTAGGGCTGGCACTGGTGAAGTGGGGGACACGTTGTGCTGTCTGCCCGGGAGTAGAGCCAAAGTGTGCCAAGCACAGAACATGGGCTCAGCTCAGTGCCAAGAAGGTCTTGCTTCTTGAGACCCACCCACTGTGGGGCTGACACCTAGGGTGACAGTAAGTTTCCTGTCCTGGGCAGGTATGTGAGCAAAGGTCTGATGCTTTTCACCCTGGAAGGGCTAGAGGCCTCAGGAAACTCGGCCACTTCTGAATGGAGGAATATAAGATTCCAGGCTCTGAATGGGTTGGACCTATTGGTCCAGCTGCCTGGCAACATGGAGACTAGAAACTCCTCAGCTGCTACGTGTTTGTACTCGGCTCTGGATGCCGTCAGAGTCACACAGTGACAGCCACCCCCACAGTGACACACAGAGAGGGAGTGACACACAGCCTGGGAGGCACATAGTTTTCCCATGACACCTGCCAAGGACTGGGGACAAAATAGAGACAAGTAGTACCAGAAATACAAATGGACATCAAGACGTACCCTCCTATAGAGATGGGCACATCCGGGGACTCAGATATTTGCCCAAAGAAGATGACGAAAGTCTTCCTTAATGAAAGTCCATATGTATGTTGAATTGAATGGAGAAAGTCTGTGTGTGTGTATGTGTGTGTGTTTTGCATGAGCCTAGGACAAGGGTTGGCAACCTTTTTCTATAAAGTGTATTTTACAGAAAATACGCTTTGTATACTATAAGGATAGTATTTTAGGCTTTGTGGCCATATACTCTGTCACAACAATTTAATTCTGCTGTTGTAGGCTAAAAGCAACCACAGATGATACATAAACAAATGAGTGTGGTTATGTTCTGATGAACTTAATTTATGGATGCTGAAATTTGAATTCATATGATTTGCATTTTTCATGAAATATGACTCTTTTAATTTTTTCTGTCCGTTTAGATGCAAAAATTGTCCTCGGCTTGCTGGCTATACAAAAATAGGTGACAGGCTGGATCCGACTGGCTGGAAGTGTTTGCCAGCCGCTGGGTTATAAGGTTACAAAAGAGAAATGGTCCAAGAGACTGAAGAAGGGAGGGGCTCACACTGAGAGCCTGCGATGCTGGGGTACCCAGGGCCCCAGTGCATTCCACCTGGAGCTCAGTGTGCCCATCTGTTTAACTCCCTGCCTGGCCTCAGCACCCTACTCCAGACCAGCCTCCGCAGTGTCCATGTGATAAATCTCCCAGTGTAAAGACAACATTCATGACTGGAAAATGAAATGCTGTCACTTGAGCTTGTGAAATAGTCCCTGAGCCCCCTTTCTGTTCACCCTCTGTGTTCAGATCTGTAACCATCCCCGCTGGGAGGGAGACCACCCGGAAACCTGGGCATACCCCTGCTTTCTAGGCAAGACTTGAAACTCATACTGAATGTGACAAGGCAGAGGAGAGAGCCCAGAGGAAAGAGGGGCTTCTCATCTCAGGGTCAGGGGTTCTCAGGGGAGGGTGAGCTCAGAAGGGGCAGATGCAGCCAGCGTGGGCTTTCTGGAGGTGGTGTTAGGAGGTTGGGTTGGCCACAGAGGATGGCTGGATGCTGTCATCCCAGTTCTCCACAGGCTCCATGCATTACCTTAGCTGTCCCCATCCTTCCACCCGACAGATGGGCATGTAGAGGGCTGGCTGAGGAAAAAGAACATAGCTCCTTTGTAGGCACCTCTGAATTTTGCATCTTGTGAGGGAACCGGGTCCTGCCTTCCGTTTCTTCCTCTCCCTGCTGCCCCCTCCTGACATTTCCTTCCTGCCTCCTCCTGGGGGCAGGCCAAGGAGGCTACTCTCCTCTGGCATTTTCCCAAGTCTCTGGATTCTGTACCCGCTCTTTCCATCCCAGCTGCCCCTCCCCAATCAGGCCCCCATTACCTCTACCCTGGAGCCAGAAAAGGGCCTCAGGGTGGGTTTCTGCCTGCACTTTCCCCCTTCTTCTTTGCTCCCCAGACTTTGGAGGGATATGTCCTAAACAGGAAGCTATCACTCCACTCCCATGCTTGGAACTCTTCAGTGTTCCACTCTTGTCCCGTGGAACAACTCTCCAGTTTCCCAGCTTCCACAGACTGGCACCAGCCTTCCACCTTCTCTTCCACCCCCACCTGCTCATATCTTGCTGTGCTTCTCAACACCTGGAATCACCTTCCTGAAGCCATCTAGGAGGTACCCTTCTGAGTTTTCTGGGCACCCCCCACGTTCCCTGCCTGTGTCGGGTGCTGGGGGCACATGCACGTGGGAGCTGGACTCACACCTGCTCAGGAGAGCCTGCAGCTTGACACGTCAGAGCAGAGGGAGGGGTGCTCTCAGTGCAGGGCGCAACTCCCCTGAGCCACACCTGTCCCCAGCCTGTGCCTCCTCCCAGCCAGGCCTCCTGTCCCCTTCCTCTTCTCCCGCTCCCTCCCACCCTTCCATTCCTTCCCCTCTTACCTTCCTCTTTCCCACATCTTTTATCTTTTTCTTGCTCCTTACCCTTTTCTTTTTGCCTGGCCCAGGGTTACATTCCCCCACTCCTCCAGGACAGGAGACGTCCCTGTACGACCCAGTACCAAAGGGGATTCCTCATAGGACACATTTTTGGGGAGAATGACTTTGCAGTGAGACCTTGGGGGATTTTCCTGGTCTCCTGGGGCCTCAAACCCTCACCAGGGAAATGGGATGATGTTGCCAAGGTGCACGTGTGCGCCCCAGCCTGGCTCTTCCCTGTTCTGAACCCGGTTCCCCCTGAAGCCTGTGTGGAATGCAGGCCGGGGGCCCATTAGGTGCCCTGGCTCTTGTCACCCACTGTGGACAGGCCCTGGTGGCTCTGAAAGGGGAAAGTTTTAACACCAAAGAGAAGGCACAGCGTTAATGATTAATCTTGAGAGTGCCAGGAGGGCCCTGGTTCAGACCTTCGGCTCTTCCCTTTATATTGGTTCTGGTCTCATCGAGGATGAGAGAGGTTCTAGAAGCTCCCCCTCCTTCCCTGCAGCAGCCTCAGTCCCTCCCTTTGAGGGCTCAGTGGGTGGGGACAGTGTTTTATCTTCCAGCCATCCCTCCCGGTTTCCTGCCCTAGGAGGGAGAGGAGGAAGTGGGGGGCGGTCCTGCTCTAGTCTCAGTAAAGGGAGCAGGGGAGAGCAGGGGAGGCGAGCAGCGCACGTTCCCTGGCCGTCTTCTGTCTGCTTCCAGGCTCAGCACTGTCCTGGGAGGGGGGGGAAGGCTGTGTGGCCAGAGGGTTCCAGTAGGAAGTGGCTCAGATGGCCACAGCTCGCTGAAGGGCAGTGAGGCACCCAGAGCCTTGTGGTCCAGAGAAGAGAGAGGGGGATGTGCTGTCCTCATACCCGTGGGGGCTTCTACCTTCCCGCTCAAGGCTGGCTAGGAAGGGCATGGGGACATCTGAGCTTCCCACTGAGGGCCTGGACCACCTGCTGGAGGGGGCTTGGGGTAGTGGGGAGATGGCTGGAGGGTCTCTGAGTGCCCTCTCCCTCTGAGATGTGGAAAGTCTTGGAGCACAGTGAGTCACCGCTTGATCCCGTGTGCTGACTGATGACGCCGTCTTCTTGTGTATGGGGCACTGCTGCCTGGTGCAGCGACTCACAGGAGGATGTGGCTACCTTACTCAGTTTTGCTCCAGGCTGGGTTGCTGGGTCTCTGAGGCCTGAGGAGGGCAGGCCTTCTGGCATTGGAAGGTGGAATGGTGTGCCTTCAGCGTCCCCCTGAACTCTACTCCAGGCCAGGTGTCTGTCACACATCCCATTCCTGCTAGGCAAGCCTCCAGGGCTCTACACTGTGTGACCTTGGGAAGTGACTCCTCCTCTCTGGCCTCAGTTTCCCCATCTGCACCATGAGAGATGCCCTTTAAAGTCTGAAATGCCTGTGACTAACTCTTGCAAAGGAGGGAACTAGACAGAGATGTGTGGATTGGGTTGACCGAGGGCCTAACCAGTCCCCTCAGGCGTTAGGAGAGTCATTGAGGGGTGGCAGTGGGCTCTGCTCTGATCTTCCTCTCACCAGTGATAGACAGCAGCAGAAGCACGGGGAGGGAGTGCCCCAGCTTTGGAGCCAGACTGCTTGGGTTCACTTCCCAGCTCTTCCAGGTACTTGCTGGGCGACTTTGGGGAAGTTGCTTAGCCTCTCTGGGTCTAAGTCACCTCCGTTGTAGAATGAGGATAATGCCAGTAACTCCTTCATAGGACTCAGAGAGGTTTAATGAGTTAACACATACTTACTGCTTGGAAGAGTGATTAGCACGTACTCCTTGTTCCAGAGGAGGTGCCATGTTGAGCGTGTCCAGTTCCTTTACCGTGTGTCATTGTGCTGGGGCACACGTCTCTCCTGGTTCATACGGCTGCCTGAGCAGCCTGGTGAGGGCTGGGGGGTGCGGGTGGGGGCTTCGCCTCTGCTCGAGCTTGTTTTCAGTCCACGGCAGCTGTGGCGCAGAGCAGGGGCCAGCATCTTGTGTGTGCACGAGCCGTACATGCGTGTGCACGTTTGCGTTGTACCCATGCCTGCACCCGCATCTGAATCCTAATATATCGGATTGCCTGTATAGTTCTGAATGCTGTGCAGAATGTGTGTGCAAGCATGTGTGTGTTATTACAGACAGCGACAGTCTGATAAACACATCTGAGCCGCTGTGCGCCTGCATCTGCACGGATCTTTGTGCTGTGAGTGTGTGTGCGTCATGTCTCTGTGAAGGAATGCGTGTGTGCAGTTGTCTGCTGGTCCCTGAAGCAATCTCCACCTTGTGTGTCCCATCATGGGCGTTTGTGTTGACATTTTCAAGTGCGAGCCTTGGGGGTAAATGTCTCTGTTTGTCTCTGTGGAATTGGCATGCCTTTATGCGCGTCTGTGTGGACCTGTTTCTGTGTATTTGTGTGTGAGAGAGACAGAAAGACAATCAGCCAGCCCTCCAAACACAAACCCCATCTATGCTTGCCCCCTGCCACCCACGGCCCCTCCCCCAGAGCCCTTCGCACCACTGGCTTTTCTGTGCCAGCCCCTGTTCTGATCAAGGTTAAAACAGAAGCTTAGTATCCAAACTCTACGTGAGCGTCACCTGGAGAACTTGAGACAGTACCAATGGCGGACCACAGCTGAGAGATTCCGACTCAGTTGGGCAGCGGTATTTTGGAAAGCTCCTCAGGGGGACCCAGGGGGTAACCCAGGTTGTACACTGGGCCCTGAGGCCAGGGTTTGGGGATCAGGCAGTGAGTGCCCACTGAGGCACTCACTGGCTCCAGCAGCCACGTCCTGGAGGGGGTGGTGCTGCTGTCACGTCAGTTGCCACTGAGAACAAGGAGCTCTGTTTTTATCTCTTTGGCCTGAGGTTGTTGAAGGTGTAGGAAAGTCAACCCCTGATCCCGGAGGTCTTCTGCCTTGCATCCCTGATCTCGGAGGTCTTCTGCCTTGTGGTGGCTCCGCTCACCCCTCTGCTGGTCAGGAGTGATGGCCTTCACCCTCTTCTGAGGGTCCCTGGGACCAGGCACTCCTTCATCCTAGCCAGGCAGGCCAGGGGGACCATCTCTTTGCAGGCAGGTGGAGGTGACTGAGCTCTCTGGGGACCACTAGTGCCAGGTCATGCTAGAGGCAGCCTGTGGCCGTCAGGGGTGTGGCAGGCCCTGGGAGCAGGTACAGAGACTTCCTAAGCCTGAGTGCCCAGCATCAGCTATGACTTGGGGTGCCCAGGAGTGTCAGGGCCAGTGCTTCTCCGCCTGCCCCGTCCTCCCTGACCTTCAAGAAAAGGCTGGGCCACCATCACCATGGCCCCTTGGGCTTCTCAGAGCAACTCCTGGGGACACCTGAGGCCTCTCTCGGCATCTCTGAGTGAGCCCTGAGCAGGTGGATAAGATGGGGGCTCCCCTTTGTTGAGCCTTCCTGTAGCTGATTTAATTTCTTTTTGGGTGCTTGCTTAACACCAGCTTGAGCTTGGGAGGCCTTGAGGGGGGCCAGGGGAGAGGGAGAGAGGTGTGGTTAGGCAGAGAGCCAGGGGCACAAAGGACCCGAGGGTGTGGCAGCTCTGCTAGCTGTTGGGGGTGTGCAGAGACTAATGGCTGTGATATGCACGTGAATGAAGGGTGGCCTCCTAAACCAGGCACCTGTGGATTAGCAGTGCCCCTGATGTGGGTCTACTCAATCTCTTTGATAACAATTTAATAATAATAATTTAAAAATAACTGTAACCATTATATGGCTGTGCCAGGGCCTATGTAGCAGTGCCTGCATGATGAATACTTTGCTGCCCCATTTTTTGTTGTTGATGACATTTTAATGAGGCTGCAGCGAATATCCTTGCATATGCTTCTGTTTGTCCCAGGGCAAATATTTCCCAGATGTGGAATTGCTGGCTTGAAGGATGTATAGATGAATGATCAATTTCAGGAGCAGAATAGACTCTTCCCCTGGGAGTGTGCTGTGCTCTTACAGCCTCCTCCCTGGCTTGACTCCCTGTAACCCATCTGGTCCCCACCAGCAGCACTGGTCCTCCTGGACCTGCTGCCTCAGAGCTCCTGCAGCTCTGAGGCCTGAGCACACTCTTCAGCTGTCATTGTGATTTCTGTGTCACGGCTCAAAGCTTTGTCTGGAAGGCGAAGGGGGATGAGGTAAGGTGAAAGGAGGGTGTATTTCTTAGGTAGCAGGCTAGGCAGCCGGAGCAAAGAGGCCCTTTAAGAGTGAGTAAATTGCCAGGTGTGGTGGCTCACGCCTGTAATCCTAGCACTCTGGGAGGCGGGGGCGGGTGGATTGTTTGAGCTCAGGAGTTCGAGACCAGCCTGAGCAAGAACGAGACCCCGTCTCAAAAAAAAAAAAGAAAAAGAGTGAGTAAATTAACCAGAGGTTCTTTTCTCTCTGAGGAACAGTTTGGAGCTAGGTGGGCCATCCAGGCAGGAGGGGTGGTTGGGCTCCATAAGGTCACTCAGTGGGTGATCCTGGCTTCTTTGGCGCGGTGTTGCTCCCCAACCCCTCAGATACCGTCCTTGTCTGCCCTGTCAAATCTGGGTCCAGCATGTGGGAAGGGCAAAAGAGCAGGAGGGACAGCATGCTCTGCCCTTGTGGACAGCAGGTACAGATGTGGCCCCGTGCCACTGCCACCCACATTCCTTAGGTATGAACATCCTCAGGTGCCTGCACCTCTGAGCAAGAGAGAGGCCAGGAAATGTCATCTGGGGGGTGGGGCATGTATGTGCCAGCTAGTGCTTTGTCACTGTGGAGGAAGGAGAGAAAGTGAAGATTTGGAGAGACAATTCTGCTGCCGACAAAGCCACTCCAGACCATCCCAGTGGGCTGATGGGGCTGCACCAGGGTGTGACCACAGTTTCCCTAGTGCAGACTAGGTGCTCAGCAAATGTTTGCAGGATTGAAGAATGAAGAATAGGATGGGTGCAGGCGTGGGGGCGGGTTGCCCTTGGGGGCTGAGAGCCGGGCTACAGAGAGGGAATGATGTGGGAATAAGGAAGGGCAGGTGGTCTCTGCCCCTTCTGCTGTGCTGGGCTCACAGGATTCATGCCTTTCCTTCTTCTTTAGCCTGCAGACACCTTGGGGCTGACCGGCGGCTGCTGCCAGTGGGAGGCCAGCAGTGCTGGCTGAGCGGCATCATGGCCAGTGTCGTGCAGGTCTCCCTGGCTACCCTCCTCCTGCTGCCTATGGTAAGGGCTCAGGACCCTCCTCTCCATGACCGGCTAGAGCCCCTGACTCAGCTGAGCCCCCACTACACAGAACTTGTGCCTTTTGTGTGCCCTCGGCTAAGCTATTCACCTGGCTGTTATCTTTGGCAGCACTACGAATGAACCATCCAACACCTTTGTGTAAAGTAGAAAAGGTGCCCCTTCCTCAGAATCCTGTGCTGATTTGACTGGAAATTGTTACAAAATGTACAAATCTATTATGATTTGTGTGGCAACCTTTGAAGTTGTGCAGTACACAACCTGCTCAACTATATGCAGGGGCGGCCCTGGTCTGGGCTGCAGCAGTCTCTCGATCTTCTAGTCCGCAGCCCACGAGGGCGCTGCCAGGTTAGGACTCAGAAGCCTGCACTCTGCTCATGTCTCCCCCCTGAGCAAGGGTGAGGGTGGGAAGCAGGCAGGGGAGGATTCCCAGGTATTGCCCCACTACCCGGCCAGCAGTGGGTGAGGCTGTCCTCAGAGTCCCAGGTTTCAGTCCTGCCTCTGCCTTGACTCACTGTGAGACTGTGGACAAGCCCGACGCTCCCCCTAGGAGCCGCCCACACATCTGGGAACAGTCAAGATTGGACAGTTTCCCCAAACATGGCCCTTGGCAGCTCAGATGCCTGGTGACTGCCTCCACACTCACTGACATCCCCTAGGGAGCCATCCCTGCCCCAGGGTTTTGAGTTAAAGTGTCAGCATTTGAGGCAGCTGTCACGATGGCAGTGCATGGGCTGTGAAGTTACTTGGTCCTGAGCTTGAATCCTGTATCTGCTACTAACCAGCTGCATGACCTTGGGCTGGAGTTCCTTAACTGCTCTGAGCCCTGGTTTCCTCTTCTGTAAATGACAGTGGTGAGTAGGCCCCACTGAATGCTGTCACTGCCCCTTTGCTCCCAGCTGCCAGAGTGCACCTCCTTCCCACCAGGAAGGGGGTGCCACCAGGGAGGGGAGCAATGAGCCTTCTCGGCCTGTCCTCTCCCCACTACTTGCTTGCTCCCCTCAAGTGCAGTAGTGGCCTCATGGCCTTTGGAGCCACACTGCCTGGGTTCGCATCCTGGCTCTACAGTCCACAAAGCCATGTGACTTTGAACAAGTTACTTAACATCTCTGTGCTTAAGTTTCCATGACTGTAAAATGGAAAAATAATAAAAACAGTGCCTACTTTATAGTACTTAAGATACATACACATATACACACATACACACACATGTGACACTCGGGATAATGCTTGCACTTAGTAAAGTGCTACATGTGTTTGCTAATATTATTGTAAGATGTGGAAAGTAAGGCCTAGGAAGGGAATGGGATCTGTCCAAGGCCGTGCATTGAGTTGGTGACTAGAGAAGAACCCTCATGGTATCTGTGACAAAGTGGATGGCAGGGCCCCTGCTGGCCCTGACATTTCTCTGTCACTCTCCTCTTTCTGCTTCTGTCCCCATTTCCCCCAAGACATTGCCCCTGGGGCTTTGATAGGAGCGCTTATGCATGGGCCACCCTGCCTCCCACCACCCATCCTGTGTGTCTCCTGCAGGCCACAGCCATGCACTCCGACTGCATCTTCAAGAAGGAGCAAGCCATGTGCTTGGAGAAGATCCAGAGGGCCAATGACCTGATGGGCTTGAATGATTCCTTCCCAGGTGAGCAGGGTGGTGGGGAGGGTACGTGTCCCCAGCACATCCAGGCCAGCCTTTACAACAGAAGGTCTCTCAACCTTCTGCCCACCTTGCAAGGAGTAGTCAAAGGGGAGGGTCTCTGGGACCTTCAGAAAAGCCCTTTGGGGCAATAGCATCATGGATCTGCTCTGGGCAGTGACGCTGGGGTTGCCCTCCTTGGGCCGGTCTGCTCTGGATGCCATAGGGCTGTTCTGGGTGGCTGGATGTGGCTCTGCCTTCTCTCCCACGGGCACTCGGATAGAGCTGGGCCGGGCAGCGGCTGTCAGAGGCTTGTTAACAGGCAGCCTGGGCCTAGTGGCAGCAGGGACACAGCTGTTGCAATGGCTGAGCTGTAGAGCACTTGGTCAACTCAGGGCAGGCGCTGTGGGGTCCCACCTCTGCTCATTCCATCAGAAACCGGAGAAGAAAGCGCAGTGGGAACCCCAGTCCTGAGGACTGTCTGGGGCCCTGCTCCTCTGGGGACCACTGTGAGCATTTGGGGAGAGTACTGCTTCCTTGTGCTGGTTGGGCCACACGTTACAGGACATTCAGCATTCTTAACCTCTCGCCTTAAATGCCTGTAACACCCGCTGATCCCAGTGACAACCAAAAAATGCCTCCCGACATTTCAAATGTCCCAAGGGAATGGCACAGCCCCTGGTGAGAGCCAGTGGTCCTGTGGACCCCCCTCTCTTCCTAACTCCCCCGCCTCGCAGGTGGGAGGCTCCGGCCCACAGAGGCAAAAGTGCCTTCAACTTTTGGCCTGAGGGGAAGTTGGGGATTTTGGGGTGGGGGCGCCTGGGGGCCTCCCCAGCCTTCCTTCTGCATGGTTGCTGGAGGGCTGGCTTCGCGTCCGCCTGAGGGTGGGGCTCTCTGCTCAGGCTGGAGGGATCTACTTTTCCCGCTGGATCCACCCAGCTCCTCTGAGCACCATCTGTTTAAACACTTGATTAATCTGCAGCCCAGTTAAATGTAACGGTCCCACTGGACCGAGCGCCCGGCCAGTTGCTTCTCAGTGCACATTAGCTGGAGCTACTCCGGCCACATCGGCCTCTCCCTCCCGCCAAGCTCTTGCTCAGCCCTAGCCGAGGCCGACAGTGGATTCTAGGCCCCATCAACTAGGGAAACTGAGGCAAGGAGCCCAGATGGGCACAGAGTTGGAGGAGACCGAAGAATAGTGGAAGAATAACTGGTTTGAGTGTCTTGCTTGGGGGATGGGAAAATAGGCGCTGAGGACAATAACTGTTTAGAGCACACAGGGGGTCAGGCCGAGGTGGGTCTGCAACCCCGGTGTCCTGGCCCATTCCAGGCCATTGTTCCTGCATGGAATGTCTCAGATGCTTTTGGGGTTGAGCAATAAAAGCAGCCAGGAGGGAGGAAAAGAATAGAGGTGGGGGATGGGGGACAGGGCCCGCAGGAGAGCTGGCTGCTGTTTAATCACACCGAGTGGGCTGGCAGAGGGCAAGACAGGCTTGCCCACGGGGATGTCCTGGCAGAAGCAAGGGAGACCCATGTAAGGACAGATGCCATGGCAGGGGGTGGGGGCAGGCCAGTGTGGGGAGGAGACCTCAGCCCCAGGTGAGCTCAGGAAGGGATGAGTTCGCTGTGGGAAGGATTCATGGAGAAGGTGGCGTTGAAACTAGATCCTCAGTTCACAAGCCTGGTTGCACATCAGAATCCCCAGGGAACTTTTAGAAAAATGTACTCAAGCCACCATCCAAACCAATTCAATTAGAACCTCAGGTCCTGCATAGTCACCATAATTTTTAAAAGCTCCCCAAGTGATTCTAACGAGAAGCTGATGCTGACACTGCTTGCGCTGGGCCCAAGGAAGGGGTAGGCATATGGAAGGCAGGTGAGCATTAGAGGGATGGCTGAATGGGAGAACATTCTAGGCTGAGGGAACCACAGGAGCCTGACATTTAGGGGCAGTGAGTAACCCTTGTATCTGGAACCCTCCCTGAATTAGATTGGGTGGGGGAAGCTAGCTGAGGGCCCAGGGAGCAGGTATCTGTATATTTCATGCCTGTCTCCACTGGAGTTGAAGGTGAGGGGACAGCAGTGGCTGGCTCCCGCTGTGCCAGCATCCTTGCAACTGCCCCCAGGACTCTGCCTGGCCCTCCCCAGGGAGCCCGTGAATCAGCGCTGGCCACGGGAATGCAGCGTGTGAAGGATTCTCCAAGAGCTGAGGGAATAGTCTCCTCTAACCCTGGGCACCCACACAAGAGAGGAGGCTGTACCTTCTTACAGACTGCCTCAGGAGAGGGTCACTCATCTCTCCCTACCACTCCCTTCCCTTGAGTCATAGGGTGGGGCTCAATAGGACAGAGCTGGGAGCTGATTAAGCAGAAGTAAAGGGCAGCCATGAGGTGGGAAAAAGGAAAAGACTGAAGGCCCAGCTGGACCACGAACTCCAAGGCTTTTCCCTGCTCTGGGCCTCACAATCTCCTCTTTTAAAATAAGGGGAGTAGTAAAATAAAGGGAGTAGGATCATATTAATAACTGGTACTTTGATAGCCTTCCTGTGTGCCAGGCACTGTGCTAGTGCCTTATTCTGTCACCACACCAGCCAGGGGTGGGGGATGGGGGTGGGTCTATTATTATCCCTAGTTTATAGATGAGGAAACTGAGGCACAAGGAGGTTATATACCTTGCTTGAAGGCACAGCCCATTAAAAGGCAGAGGCGAAACTTGAACTCAGGCAGCCTGTGCCCTCAACCACTGGGATACGCTGCCTCAGAAGGATGCACGCTCTGAGTCCCAGGCCCCCAGTGCCAGCCATGGGACTTTTGATGGGCACTTAGCACCTTAATTTTCTTGTCTGCAAAATGGAGGAGGAAATAATACCTACGACATAGGGTTATTCTATTAAAGGATAAAGTCCGTGAGAAGTGCTAGAGACAGCACGTGGCATTTGCTAAACATTCAACAAAGACACTCTGGTTATTAAAAGTTCTCATCTTACAGTGTCAGGGCTCTCCAGGACCTCCACCTCCTGCTAGATCTGAGTTATTCTGGGGAGTGGAGAGATGTCTCTAGGAAGCAGGTCAGATCTGGGAAGGCTTTCGGGAAGATCAGGGGAGGGCCTGGGGGAGGGGCTGGTGACCAGGTCTAGGTCCCGGTGACCTGAGGAAAGGCCGGGAGGGAGCTGTGAGTAAAAGGCAGGAGGGAACTGGAACAGCCAGCGCTTACAGACTGGGCATCACGTTCTCAGTTCTCTCCCTCTGTCTCTGTCTCTGTCTGTGTTTCTGTCTGTCTGTCTGTCTGTCTGTCTCTCTCTCTCTCTCTCTCACACACACACACACCCAGAGCTCATTTAACCCTCACCAACCTATGGGATGGGTAGAGTTTTAGGCCATTTTATGGATGAGGCTGTGCGAACTCAGAGAGGTTAGGTTACTTGCCTGCTACCCAGTAAGTCCCACGGCTGGGAAGGGTGCAGCTAAGACGGCTGTGCATTCGGATGGTTCCAGAGTCAGTGCCCTTCACCACTAGGCTGCACCGCAGCTCAGAAGAGGCCTGAGGAGACACCCCTGCCCTCAGCTTTCCCAGTGCTGGGGTGAGAGGCAGCAGAGGGAGTTGAAATGCCGCTGAGGAGAGGGGTGGGGAGAGGAGGGCCTTAACTTGTGCTCAAGGCCTGCACTTTTTTTTAAGCTATGGAAATGCTGGAGGGTGTTTGTTTTGCTCTGGCCCAGGGTAGCACAAATTCTCAGCCTCTAGTGACCCCCTGGGGAAGGAGAGAGGGCAGGCCAGGGTGAGGGGAGGCCCCTGGGGAAGGCTGGCCTGAGAAGGAGCGTCCTTCCAGGCTCACTGCGGCCAGTGCTGTGGGGAGCTTTGCACTGCAGGCTGAGGTTGGAGGACCCTCATCAAGAGGACCTCAGAGCAGGCGGCCTCTGGGCCCCATTCCAGGTCTCAAGTTCTGGGAGAGCATGGGCTTCACTGTCAGCTGCCAGGGCAGGGCCTTAATTTCCACCCTGTGTCCCCTAAGAGCCTCTGGCCTGCTCGTCGGGGCATCCTCACTGGAGCTCGGCTTCTTGGCTCCAAATTAAACACAGCTGTGAAGGATGGGCAGTGACCCCTCTCATCACACTGGGCGGCACTTTAGAGCCCGCTGGGAGTGTTTACAGATGGTAATGTCCAGGCACCTCCCCAGACAGATGGCATCAGCATTTGGATGTGGCTGCTGCAAGAGGGTGTGTGTTATAAGCCTCTGGGTGACTCTGAAGTGTATCCAGGTTTGAGAACCTCTGGCCAGAGCACGGCATCCACCAGGCTGCTCATGCCATCTCAGGCCAGAGAGTGCAGCCCAGGGCACAGGTTAGCCAGGCTGCGGTGGGGGGGGGGCGGTCACTCCTGGCCAAGAGTCAGACCTGAGAGTGACAAAGAATGAGCAGGTGTGCATCATGTCATTAATCTGTGTCAGCCCTTCCCTTGCCCACGCTGTGCCCAGGCACACACGCCGGGCATGGAATGCTGGCCAAAGTTCAGCCGACGTCCTTGAAATGCACTTGAAAATGAGAAATGAAGCCCAACAGTTTGTTCCAGTGTATATGAGTATGAATTCACTTCATCACTGCAATGCTCTTCTATATATATATATCTTATGTACTTTTTATATATTTGTGTGTATTTTGTATGTCTCTCATAATCTTCCAGATCTAGTAAAGTGAGTCGGTAGGAGTGAGAACAGTAATCTGCTAGAAGGGAGGTGTGAGAAAACTTCACACCCAAAGAGAACCTGGGATGGTAATGCATAGAGTGGCCTACAGAGTGGAGGCCAGGAGACAGGGACACACCGAGGGGAGAACCGGAGCTCAGCAGGCAGCTGGATGGGGTGGAAAATAGAGGCCAGGGAGGTGGCGTGGGGTGTGAATGCAAGCTTGCTGGCGGGGTTACTTTGTCTGCAGCATCCTTGGTCTATTTTAAAGGTGTTTATTGAGAGGAGGAGAAGGTGTGGACATATTTACTGGTTTTTGTCTCTTATTCCAAAGTCCTGAATTCCAAGTGGGACTTGAGCCAACGCCAGGTTGGCTCTGTCATGTGACAAATACAGGGGAGGCTGAGGCCAGAGGTGGTGGTCACTGGCTAGCCTCGCTGGGGGCCAGAGGCAGCTCTGGGACGGGGCCCAGGTCTTCCATCTCAGCCAGGGAGTGCCCTTTCTGCTGCAGCGCTCTTGTGGCCAGAAGAGAAGGACAAAGGACTCCTGTGCCTGGGAACTGGCTTCACCACTGCTCAGTGTCCCAGGTCTGTGCAGCACCAGGCTTTGTTCCCTCTGTGGCCTGGCTGCCCAGAAGGAGGCCAGCAAGCACCTCCTCTTTGCAGGCTGTGGGCTTCTCTCAGCCTGGAAGCCTTCCCTGCATCTAAGCAGGGTTGGTCGGGTGTGGTCCTCCACTGGGGTCCCCACACTCTGGAGGAGATGGAGCCGGATGCCCATGGCGGCCATGGCAGGGCCAGGAGAGAGAAGGCCTGGAGGGAGGAGGTGACAGCCTGCTCACTGCTGTTCTGTCAGGTCTCTGAGGCCTGTCCAGGGTGCCGAGTGCTATGAACCAGCCCCCTCTACCCTCCCAAGAGGGCGAGGCCTGGAGGAGGACCTCTTCAGGGCTGAGCCCAGGCCCCCCCATCCTCAGAGCAGGATGAGCTTCTTGTCCAGGCCTCCCCTTGTCCACGCGTGGGGAAGGGGTGGTGTCTACAGGGACCCGCACTCTGAGGAACTTATTCCCCATAGGGCTCAAAGCCACATGGGACAGAGGGTTCTGCTTCTATCCAAACTTGTGTTTTCCTCGAGTCTGGTGGTTCTCAAACTTGAGCACGTGTGCATCAGACTCTCCTGGAGGGCTTGTTATGTATACCATGGAGTTCTACTCAGCCACAAAAAGCAATGGTGACCTAGCTCCTCTTATATTATCCTGGATAGAGCTGGAGCCCATTCTACTAAGTAAACAGTCCCAAGAATGGAAAAACAAGCATCACATGTACTCACCATCAAATTAGTACTAACTGACTTAACTGACCAACACTTAAGTGCACATATAGTAACATTCATTGGGTGTTGGGCAGATGGGAGGGGGGAGGAGGGGATGGGTATATACACACCTAATGGGTGCGGTGCGCACCGTCTGGGGGATGGACACACTTGAAGCTCTGACTTGGATGGGGCAAAGGCAATATACGTAACCTAAACATTTGTACCCCCTGAAATAAAAAAAAAAATAAAACATTGTAACATAAACACAGATTGCTGGAGCAATCCCCAGGGTTTCTGATATAGTAACTGGGCAGGGCCTAAGTACCTGCATTTCTAGCACATTCCCAGGTGGTGTTGCTGGTCCAGGGTCCACACTTGGAGAACCACTGACTTCCAAAGGGAAGGAAGCATCTTCAGTCCTACCCCCCCACCCCACTCAGCTCCTAGGGGGCCTAATTTTATGGACAGAAACATTGGCTGTTAAGTAAATGGAGTAATTTTAACCTTGGATTGTGTGCTAAAATGGGGACTTTGTTCTGACAGTACCCCAGCATCCTCAAGAGGTTTCTCAAGGGACGGACAGTGGCTTTGTCTGAGTCTCCTTGGTGCTACAGTCTCAGGGGTTTTGAACACTGTGTGGAACTGGACAAAACCATCACCATGACAACCTGAGATTAGCTCCTTATTTTGTTCCAGTCAAAGGCTAATGGCCCCTGTGCTCTCTCTCAGTTCAGGCTGCCTAGGTGGACTCTTCCCCTCCTGCTGTCACAGCTCACTGCCACTCCTTGGCTACTTCCTGTGCGATGTCTCAGGAGAGGGCAGCTCTAGAGAGCATGCATGGCACTGAGCGGGAACCTCCCCACCCCCGCCCTGGGCCTGGATTCCTCTGACCGAGTTCCACAGTGGTGGCCTCTACACGGGCTGAGCCAGGAGGGCACAGGGAGGGTTAGTGTAGAATCGGGTGTAAGGGGAGAGGTGAATACGGAGGTTTGAAGGGAACTGGCAAGAGTGGAGAGGTCTCAGGAAGCAGGACCTGTTTCAATTCTTGACCTCCTCTGGGGCAGGAGGGAAAGGAGGGGCCTTGGCCTCTGGACCGTCTCCTCCCTGAAACGTGCTTTCCTGGCTGCTGTGTCACTAGCCTGCCCTGCTTGTCCTCAGTCTTCTTTGCCAACTCCTCTTCTAAGTGCTGGCATTCCTTCTTCTTTGGGGGCCAGTCCTCTTTGCTCCTCTTTCCTTCTCTGATCTTTACTCTTGCTAGACAAACCGTCCCTGTCCGTGGCTTGAATAGCATCCCTGTGCTGACCACTCCCAGCCCTCTCCTCCAGTTTTGACTTCTCTGGACTCCAGACTTTTATCTGACTGCTTACTTGACACCTGTCTCCACGTGGCTGTGAGCACCATCTCAAACTGAACATATCCCAGACTATACTCTTGATTTCCAACTTGCCTAGTTCCCCTGCCATCATCTCACACAGCCCTCCCTGCTGCGGTAAATGATACATCTATTCATCCATCCATCCATCCATCCAGACACTCAAGCCAGAAACCTGGGTGACATCCATGGTAGCCCTTTCTCCTTCACTGTATGTGTTAGTCAGGATGGCTGACACTGTGCTGCAGTAACAAATCAACCTTAAAATCTCAGGGACTTTGCACTATAACATTTCTAGCTTGCATCTGTCATGGGCTAGTGTGGTCAGCAGAGGTGGGAGTCGGAGCTTTGACTTTGCACAGTTATTCAGGGATCCAGGGTCCTTCTATCTTGGGATGCTGCCACCCTCAACATGTGGCCCCCAAGGGTACTGCAGAGAGGAAGAGAGAGGACAGCTGTGGACGCCTATGAGGGGTGTCTTAGAAGGCCAGTTTTTCAGTTCTACCTACTTACCACTGGGGAGCACTGAGTCACCTGACATGGGTGAGCACTGACAGGCTCTGGCACACCCACCAGCCACATCCTGACAGTCTGTCATCAGGCCCTGTCAGTCCTGCCTCCAGACCCTGTCCTGCGGAGGACTCCTCTCCATCTCTGCTGCCGTCACTCCAGATCAATCTCCTTCCTTCCCTCCTGGACTGCTGCCGTGTCCTAACAAGCCCTCCTGGGCCAGCTTTTCTGCTCTTAGAATATATAATCTTCTCCATAGAACCCAACCAGATCATGTGACTCTTTGTCTTAAAGCTCCTCTGTGGTAGGCAGAATAATGTTCCTACCACCCCCCAGATGCCTGGGCCCTAATCCTTCAAACCTGGGAATATGTTACTTTATATGGCAAAAGGAACTGTGCATTTGTAATGAAGTTAAGGATCTTGAAGTGGGAAGGTTATCCTGGGTTATTTGGGTGGACTCCGTATAATCACCAGGTCCTTATAAGTGCAAGAAGGAGGCAGTGGGATCAGAGGAGAGAGATTTGAGGATGCTGAGCTGCTGGCTTTGAAGATGGAGGAAGGGGCTGTGAGCCAAGGAATGTGGGCAGCCTCTTGAATCTGAAAAGGCAAGGAAATGACTTCTCCCCTAGAGCTTCCAGAATTGCAACCCAGATTACATCTTAATTTTAGCCCAGTGAGACCCATTTTGGACTTCTGATCCCAGAAATATAGGATAATAAATTGTGCCACTTTAAGACACTAAGTTTGCTTACAAATGTACAGTGGTGATAGGGAACTAACGGCTTCTCTAAGCATTGAGCATAAAATCTAAATCATTAACGTGACCCGCCAGACTACAGGCTGCGTACAGGCAGAGACTGGGGCCTTTCTACTCACTCTCATATTTCTCTGCAGTGTCTGACTCATAATAGGAACTTAATATTTCCTGAATAAATGCATAAATGAGGGGGAGAGGAAGAGGAAAGTGAGAAGAAAACATGAGTAAAAGGAGGAAGGGGAGGAGAAGGAGAAAAGGCATCTTGAAATCTTCCAGTCCCAACAAAACTGAGCTTTGTTGAGACTGGAGTGTGGAACATATGGGCATATAGAAGCTGGACGTATTCTCTGTGTGTGGAAGGAAAATAAGATGCTGTTTTTAGTTAGAAAAACCCAAGGCTCTCTCAGGAGCCCAACTCCCATCCTCCAAGCTCCAGGGGAAGGGCCCCTGGGAGGACTCAGCTCTAGGGCCTCTGGGACAGTTCCCATCCAGGGAGGAAAGGAGATGAGAGCCCACTGTACCCTTGGTCTGGGCCAGGCTGGGAGGTAGTAATGCAAGAGAAATGGGCATGAGGGCATTCTGCAACCCCAGTGATGTGGGCCAGAGGGGAGGGCAGAGGGCTGAGTTCCCAGTGTGGTCAGGGACATTGTCCCCCAAACTCAGACACTGGGATTTGGGTCCTGGGGCCATGGGGTCTAGTTCTAGGCTTCCCACCTGCTGGGTGCTGCAGGAATTGTCCCTAGAACTCTGAGGGGACCCAGTCTGGGGACATAAGGAAGTATCAAGAGGGCTTTGAGAGTTGTGACAGATAGGTCCCGAGAGCCTCCAGGCCCTGGAGTGAGGTGGGGTGGGGCACCTTGGCAGATGCCCTTTGGAAGGCAGCCCCAGCCACTCCAGCCATCCTCTGGGCACCTGCAGGTCCTGGGTGAATCTCTCAAAGTTGGGAGTACCAGGGAAACCCAGCCGTCACAGTGCACACAGGAAATGTGAGTCGTGGTGGAAGGGTGGCGACCGGCCTGAGACACGACTGAGCCCGTGCAGAAGGAGATCAGAACACCAGTCTCAGGGCTCCCAGTGCAGGTGCTGAAAGGAGACCTGCCTTTCCCCGAGCTCTGCCCTCAAACATAAACTTCACAGCCAGCTCTGTTTTCTCCACCACCAGAGCCCTGGTGCCTAGATGGTCCCTGGCACAAGGTAGTAGCTCAGTAAATAGTGGTTGAGAGAATGCATCCCCCACTCTGCCTCCAACATGGGAGCCCCTTCCCCTCATCCCTTCCCCACCTGGCCCCTGCAGCCCTCCCACCCCTCAGCCCTCATGACCTGCTCACTCCATCTGAAGTGGCTCCGTGACCCCAGCAACGTCAGCTGGCAGTAGCAGCTGGCTGTGCTAGGGCCTAATGTTCCACATTAAGGGAACATCTGTTGGCTGGGGCTCCTGGGGTATGGGCCAGACACAGCCACGCTCCATGGCTGTTCCACGGTCAACACGGGCCACAGCAGCCAACGATGTGCTGTTGGGTCTCTTTCAAGGACATGATGTCACAGCCAACTGCATGCTGGCCAGAGTCCTGCGGTGACGGTCAGACAGGAATCAGCAGTAACTGGCCTATTGCTATGGGACCTGGGGCCCTACCCGCTCTTCTGGCCTTCAGTGTCCTTGCTTCTTGGTCGCTTGTTCTCAGAGCTTTCTGTGGGCTTCTGGCTCCCAAACTCTGTCATTCCATGAATAGGATGCTATAGAATAATGTGACTGGGTATGAATTCCAAAACAGTGGGATCTGAATTCCGAGAGACAAGGTTTTCTGCACCCAGAAGCTGTGGATGCCTTCTGGTCCAAACAGCACCCAAAAGTCATGGACCCCAACAGAGACACTGTGAGCTCATGACGCCTATCCCAGGCCTCTCCCCTGCATGGCACCTGCCCAGGAATCTCCTGAGACCCATCAGCGGGCTTCCCTAGGCCTTTATCTCACGCTGCAGGTCTCTGCTTCATCTCCCCGCCTGGGTTGGCCTCTCTCTGAGGGATGATTCCCAGGGACACCTAACAGGAGTAATGAAGTTGATGATCACAGCAGGGAACGGGCACTGAGTAAGCCTGGTGCTGTTCTCAGATTTTGGCACCTGTGAACTTGTTAATCCTCACAGCAGCCTGTGAAGTAGGGTGCTGTTGGTCACCCGATGTCCCTTACATGGCACAGAAGACTCTCCATGGCCTGTCTTTGTAGATTCTCAGCAGATGCAGGTCGTCTCCCTGCAGCTCTCCTCTGCTGGCTGACACGCCACCCTCTGCCTCGGCACACTACACCTTTTGCATCGCTACATGCGCATCTTCTGCCCACCCCATGGGTATGGGTTCCCCTTCCCTCTGCCACGCTCTTCTCACTTTACGTCCTTTTTCTGGGAGAGCGCTCTTATCCTGTGGCCTCAACCACTTACTGATAGACTGGAGTGGGGCTGAGTGGTGGGGCCATGGCCGAGTGGAGGGGCCATAGGAGCTGTGTCCAGTAATTGAGGGTGTCAAGAGCACTGAGAGCGCAGGGTTGGTTGTGGGGGGCATATGACATGGCCAGACATTCCTTTTGTAAAGCTTGTGGCCACATGTGTGGGCTTGGGCGAGGAGCCACTGAGGAGATTGCCCTGCACGGGGTGGGGTGTGGGGTGGAGAATGGGGCAAGGCAGCCACCGTGGGCTCAGCCCTCCAGGAGTGCAAGGACTGAGGATCGGGGGTTATCTGCATGTGATTCTGCATGTGAAGTCCATGGGCAGGGTGAGGGGACAGGCGACCAAGGGCAGGGCACCCACCAGCACCTGCATGCAGTCAGGGCAGACAGGGCACCACCCAGTAAGGGCTGAAATTGTTCCTTGGATTTAGCAGTGAAGAGGTCACTGGTGACTGTGGTGAGAGGCGTTCCAGTGTGGAGGAGGGACAGAGCAGGCAGTGCAGGGGACTCCACAGAGAGTGGAGGGCCAGAGGGAGAGGTGAGCTGATGGGGAGAAGGCTGGAGGGGCCACTGAGTCCTCCAGATCCCACAGTCTGGTCGTCAAGCTTGATATCTATCTCTTGCTTGAAGCTCACGTCCAACAAGTCACCAAGCCTTGATGACTCCTAAGTACCTCTCACTCAGTCTTTCCCTTTGTCTCCATTGGCCTGACCCCCATGACACTGCAGTGGGGTCCATGATGGTCCCTGCCTCCTACGTCTCCCCGGTCTGAGCCTTTCACAATTGCACGTGCTGGTTTCTGCCGGGATGGCTTTCCCTCCTCCCCAGGTGATGCGTGTGCACCCCCTTCCCAGGCCAGCTCTCCTGCTCCCAGGCTGCCCTCCCACAGGGAAGGGGTGGTGGCACAGCAGCCCCAGGCTGGCAGGGGGCCCTGCTGAGGAGCTGGATCTGAAGCAGGAGCACTGGGAGGTGGTGGAGGCTTCTGGAAGAGGAGGAAGGGCTGAAGGTGGGAGGGGCTGCCACAGAGACCTCTCCGCATTTCAGCCTCTCTCTCAGCCCTGGCCTGGTGTGTCCCCTCCCCACACTCCTGCCAGAACTTCAGGGCTGAGGTGCTAGGTGAAATCAGGTGAGGTCACCTTCTCTATCCCTGGAGCTCCTGAAATGGCTTGTGTCCCAGCTCCTCTCTGAGGGATCTTATGGGTACAGGGCTGGCCCTGCTTCTGACAGTAAGCTGCCTTCCCTCCCTGCAGACTGCTCCCCACCCTTGCAGAGGCCTGGCTTGTAAGCAGTGGAGTGCACCTCTATGTGTGGGTGTGGGTGTGTGTGGGTATGTGTGCATACGTGTGTGGGTGCGTGTGTGCATACGTGTGTGGTTGGGCCCATGCTCACCATGGTTCTCCCTGTAGGCTGCCCTGGGATGTGGGACAACATCACCTGTTGGAAGCCTGCCCACGTTGGGGAGATGGTCCTGGTCAGCTGCCCCGAGCTCTTCCGGATCTTCAACCCAGACCAAGGTGGGTTCAGCCCAGAGTCTCTTCAGGCCGAGCTTGGTCTAGCCTGCTCCCCAAACTTGGCCCCAGGCCCTCCTGAGAGAACAAGCCCCAGGGATAGCAGGACACTCTGGGGGCAGATATGTCCTGCTCCAAAGCCCATGTGCTGGTGGGGAGGATGGCACTACAGACAGGCGAACACACTTGGGGACGCAGGTACGTGTGGGGACGCATCCCTGTGGGTGGGCCAGGCTGCGCTCTCAGGCAGCTCCATCCTGGCTCTGTCACTTCCCCTCCTTGAGCAAGGCAGTTTGCCCCTCCACCCCGGGTCCCTGTCTGTCAGAGGGATGTGGTCTCTGTGAGGATGCGGTGCAGTGATGCACACGGATGTCCCTTAGCGCAGGACTTGGCGTGTTTTGAATGTTCAGTAGTAAATGTTGGCTGCTGTTGTGGTCACGATCACTCCTACGCCAGCGAGGTTCTCAGAGCCCAGAGGATGTGTGGACAGGGACACGCACGCAGATACTCTCAGGCAGAGGGAACCACGTGACGATGGCAGCTGGATACAGGATACCCACGCCCACTCTCACACACCCACTCAGACACAGGCACAGAGCCCGACCCTCACAGCGGGTTGGCGCATGCTCATGTTTGCTAAGCGAAGCGTTTTTGAGTCCTTGCTGCCCTGAGGCAGTTATGTGGGCTCGGGAGGAGGAGCTGGGGTCCTGGGCTGCCCGCAGAGAAGGCGCTACACTCGAGAACAGTGTCGTCTGGTGACTTGTGGATGCTGGTGCCCTCTCTGTGAGGGAAGTCTGGTCTTGATGCAATGCCACAAAGACTTCAGCCTGGGGCATGTCCAATTGAGTTCCCTGGGTGTCACCGAAGTGCCGTGGAGGCATCTAGGGGCCCCAGACGGATTTGGGAGTCCATAGAGTGGGCAGAGTAGCTGAGCTCTGCGGGGTGGCATGTGGGGTGAGGCAGGGGCGAGAAGGCAGTGCTCTGCCCGAAGGCTCGAAGCCCTGATGGCCCCATCTCCTTTAGGGGTGTGTGTGAGGGGAAGGGGTGGCTTTGGATGGCTCCTTTGGGTGTGAGCTGGTGGGCTCTTCCACGACCGTTCCTGCCTTTCAGCTGAGGCCCATGAGCTCCCGCCCTCTGTGGGCAGCAAGGGAGGTAGGCAGCAAGCTGAGGGGCTGGGCAGAGAGAGCTGGTGGGGCTGACTCCAGGCGGGAGATTTACCCAGAACCATCCACCCACCACCAAGCCCTGGCAGGGACTCCTGAGGGGTTCAGAGGGGTCTGAGTTCTGTGTGGCTGTGCACAGGTCTCTTGTGACCTGGTCTCAACTTCCTCCTTTACCGGCCTAAGGCTGAGGCTGTTGTCCTTCTAGAAGGGGCCAGTTTCCAAGCTGCACTTCAGCACAGGGTTCTGCCTCCTACAGTCCCCTGCCCTCTCTCTCTGTCCAACATCTGCAGTCCTCTGCCCAACCATGAACTCCGGCAACCTTGACTCTGCCCTGGAGGCGAGAGCGGCTTGCAGGAGGTGGCAGAGGGAGAGAGTGGCATGTGAGGGTCGCAGGCCCCATCTCTGGCTCCCCTTCCAGGCCAGAAAAAGCGGTTCTGTCTAAGATGCCCCCCACCTCTTCTCATCCCTCCTCCCCTCTGGGGTCCACCAGCCACACCTCCACCTCCAGACCTTCCGCCAGCACAGGAAGAAGGTGGGGTGAACTCTGCCATCACCAGGGCTGGGGACTGGGTGTGCCCCTGAGCGGGCCAGGCCCAAAGAGACAGGTGGGGAAGTGCAGGTGAGAGGTGCAGAGTGCGGTGATTCAGCCCCAATTTCTAATTCGCTCCTGTAGAAACCAACTTAATCATTTCCTCCGTGCATGCATTCTTTTCATGCAGTCGTTTATTTAAGGTTTATTGAACATCTACTCTGGGTCAGATTCCATGCCAGACTGCTTCTTTTCAATAACAACAAAAGGCAAAATGAATCAACAGTGAAACAAGATTTCCTGAAGATACGCTTTCCTCACACTCTGTCCCTCCCTCCCTCTGGCAATGGCACAAGGGAGGTGTTATTTACACTTTGGATTCTTAATGGTTCATTAAGGCAGGGCCTTTTAGCATCTCTGATTGGTGAGACTTGCCTTAATACTTGGAAGGGAGAGAATGGAATTCCTGCTTGTTTCCTGGCTCCCGGGTAGCTGGCTGAAGTAATAGGAGCCGTGTAGGATACTGGGGCCATGGAGATATGGGGGTACGGACCTCTCTTCCTCTCAAATGCTGCGCTCCTGCTCTGGAGGTGGAAGTGGACATACCCAGTGTCCCCAGCTGTAGTCCTCATGTTTTCTGGGCCCCCGGTAGAGCCCCTCTCCAGAGTTTGGGGTTGTGGGGAGAGGGTGGTGAGCAGGGTGCACTGGTTATAGCCCCTGATGCCAGCCTCTGCTGATCTCTGCACTCTCTCCCCTCTCTTTCTCTCTCTTTCAGTCTGGGAGACCGAAACCATCGGTAAGAGGAACCTTGGTGAGGACAGACTACTGTCCATCTGTCCCTCCAGCAGGAGCCTACCCTCGGGAGAGCCCAGGCTCTGGTGTGGGGATCGGGTGGGGGTGGAGTGAGAGGCTCACCAGGGGTCGGGTTCCTCCCTCTTACCTGCCCCTCCCCCACCATGGCCATCCTGGAGGTGGGGGCACAGGAAGATGCAGGGCACAGCTCTTGACCTCACGGCCCTCACAGGCTTCTTTGGGATGACGAGACTCACCAGTGGAGGAGTTAGAAAGCAAGGCCACACGTGCATGTAGGTGCATGCCTACGCACAGGCCTGAACATGCGTGTAAGTCTGTGCAGATACTGACCTCCCTGATGGCTGGCTGGGAGGCTGGCATGTGCACTGAGGCAGAGAACAGAAGAGACCCAGTGATTCAGTGCACAGGCAGAATAGTGAAGAGGTCAGGGGAGCCTTCCTGGAGAAGGTGGTGTGTCAGCTAGGCCTTGGAAACAGGATTTTGAGAAGTATAGGGGAAATGGGGGTCATTGCTAGCAGGGGATTTGGCAGAAGAAAAGGGTAGAAATGAGAATAAAGAGTAGAGAGAGGAGGAGAAAAATGTCTGAGGGCGAAGTCTTTGGGGTTCTGGGTTCCCTTGGATGAAGAGCAGTTTTGGAGGCCAAAAAGTAACCACAAGCCCTGGGCCCATGTCGCTGTTCTTTACTTTTGTCTCGAGAAGGTCCACGCATTGCATCCTTTTGCATTGTTCCATTTTCTCCCATTCCTCCCACCGTGGAGGTCCCCCTTCCTCTGGGCAGTGCTCTGGTGGTGGGAGACTGAGTCGGTGTCCATCCCGAGCAGCACAGAAATGCACACCGAATGACATTGGTGTCAGCAGGTGCGGTGTGTCAGAAAGGTGCGTGGCCGCTGTGCGTGTGCTGCTGCCTCTTGGCCAGGACCCCACCCCTTGCTTCCTGCAGACCAGGGGCAGCTGTGGCCTTCCAGGGGGGAGAGCAAACTGTGGCTAACCCTGGCCAGTTGACAAACCTGGCATTTTGACAATGCCCCTGTCTGTATTTTGCAGGGGAGTTTGATTTTGCTGACAGTAACTCCTTGGATCTCTCAGGTAAGGGATAGGCTGGGGTCCACTGTGGGCTGGCTGGAGGGAGGGCTCTGCTGCTGTGTGAGCTCTGAGGCCCCCATCCAGGCTGGGCTCTGCCCCTCTGTGGCTTTGGGATCTTTGGCAGGTCATTTTTCTTCCCTAATAAAGCTACCAATTGTCTCCGTGGAAAAGCGCACAGATAGAACAGAGTGCATAGAATTTCACTATTTCAAAATTTCAAAATCACTATTTCAAAATTTCACAGAATTTTTGGGAGCCAAAAAGGGGCTTAAAGTCCCTTTGCGAACTTCACATGAAAGATTCCTGGATCAGATGGTCCCTGATAGTTTTTGAACTCCATGTAGAACAGCGGTTCTCAAACTTTCAACTGTGTATCAGTCATCTCGTGGGCTTGTTAAAACACACGTTCCTTGACCCCCTTCCAGAGTTTCTGACCCAGGGTTGGGCCTGAGAATGTGCATGTCTGGTCAGTCTCCCAGGAGCTGCTCATGGGCTCATCCAGGGAGGACAGCCACTTTGGGAGCCACTGCCCTGAGGTTTTGGTACCTATGCAGTGGCTGGGGCAAAGCAGCCTCGTGAAGTAGGCACAGTCACCGCAGGGTTTTGAAAATCTCAAGAACGCTCCATCTTCCGGAGATTTCTATCAGAACAATGCAGTGGCACATTCACGGAACAGTTCTGAACAAAGAGGTTTATACTTCTCCGAGCCCACACTGTGTTATAAAAAGAAAAAAAAAAAAAAACGAAAGAAGGAAAATAAAAGAAAGGAAGTGGCTTTTCCATCTAGAACACTTTTTTTTTTTAAAATTGTTTTTCAAAAAAGCTTCCCTTTCCTCTTCCCACCACCCTGATGTGGGCAAAGCAGAGAGGAAATGAGACCCAGGGAGGGGAGGGGACTTGGCCACGACAGTGATTCCCCTGCGACATTCAGACTTTCTGAAAGAAGTGTTCAGAGGAACTTGAAAGGAGGCTGCCTGCGGCAGATTTGCTGGGCGAAGGGACAGTTTGGCATCCCCTGCAGGACTGAAGCGAGCCTCGTTGCTGTCCCTGCCAGACTTCTTCCTATCCTGTGCCACTGAAGTCAGCACTGGGGAAGGGGTGGAGACCAGGCTGGCCACCGTGGGCAGAGCTCTCCTGTTTTGCAGGGTCACCCCCTCTGCTGCTTCCCCGAGTCCCAGGAAGTGCATTTCTGACTTGGTCAGAGCTGGTCTTAGATCTTCCACCTCCACGAGGGGGAAGACACAGGTTGGCAGTGTGGAGGGATCCCCTCTCACGGCCTCTGCCTCCCGCTGCACCTCTCCCCTGGCCCGCTGCCCTCCCTGCCTCCTTCCCGGGCTCCCCAGAGGTGGCCTTGGCCCGCAGTGTGGGCGCTGGGGTCCCTTTTCTGCAGGTGTCTCTTACACCATTTCCTGAATCCTGGGAAGGGAAGAACCATTCCATGTGTCCTAACACATCAGGTAAACTCCCAGGAAGCCAGTCTGGGAAGAGGCATCAGTCTGGGGCCATGCCCAGGGACTGGGTTGAAGAAAAGGGGGGCTGCTTTATTCCTCCCCTCCCCTGGACATCAGTGGCTATGCTTACAGACCGGCTGGGGAGGGGAGAATGAAAAACCTGTCATAAAAGGCTAAAAAAAGCAGCCCCGAGCAAGGTGAAAATGAGCCAAGACTGTACTCTGCAGCCAGCAAATAACTGGCTGACTTGTGTGCTCAGGTGTCCCATGGAATGGCCTTAAAGTCAATCAGAGATCCGGCCCTAGGTTAGTGGAGGTCTGGTCCTTGTGAATTAAACAAGCCATGTGTCCCGTTAGTGTGGGATGTTGTGGCTGCTGGGAGGCCCAGAGCTCCAAGAGGAAGCATCACCTGGAGCTGTGTTCTCTAGGCGTGCACGGACCCATACAGAATCCCTGGGGGTGGGCCTGGAATCTGCATTTGTGATCAGTCTCCTAGGTGGTGGTTCTGCACACTGACATTTGAGAAGTGCTGATCTAGGGCCCAAGGAGGGCTCAGGCCTTTGCCTGGTTAGCATGTGGGAATGTTTCAGAGCGGAAGCATGCTGGGATGCTGGATGCAGCCATCTCAGTCTCCCCGTCTTTGGTTAAGAGATCAGCTTGTCCCTGTCTCCCCACCTCATTTCCCGTCGGCAATCACTGATTTCTTGAACCTTCTGTCCCCATCCTTCCCAGTTGAGTGTATGGGTTTCCGGGAATTCCCACTTAAGAAGTAATTTTTGCATTAGCGTTGTGGGGCCCTCTTCAGTCATTTCCACACGTCACCGAGTTTTCTTTCCACTGCAGACATGGGGGTAGTGAGCCGGAACTGCACGGAGGAGGGCTGGTCGGAGCCCTTCCCGCATTACATTGATGCCTGTGGGTTGGACGACTATGAATCTGAGACGGGGGACCAGGTGAGTGTCTGCACCGCGCCTCCAAGAAGTGGGGGGCCAGGGCTGAGGAAACTCAGGTTTCTTGGCAGCATTCATGAGCACCTGCTGTGTACCCAGGCTGGATGCACAGAGGGCAAGAAGCACTCACTCTGCAGGGCTGAGGAGCAGCTGGTGTGCTCCTGAGCCTCCCTGTCCCCACCCCAACTCTTCCAGGACTCCGGGCCCCGCAGGGGGCTTCCCAGACCTTTCTCCAGGCTAAGGCTGCTGTCTGTTCTCATAGGTCAGAGCTCATGCCTCCAACAAGCATTTATTGAGCATCTGTAGAAGGCTGACACTGTGCAGAGGGGCGTGTACAGCTCAGCCTGGCTAGGGGATGGTGGAGGTCATATGAGCAGGAGCAGAAGGGAGGGAGGAGGAGCTGGGCCCGGGTGGGCAGGTCCCACGTGGAGCCCCGCATGTCCTGTGCCCTGCTGCAGGATTACTACTACCTGTCCGTGAAGGCCCTCTACACGGTTGGCTACAGCACGTCCCTTGTCACCCTCACCACCGCCATGGTCATCCTGTGTCGCTTCCGGTGAGACCCCCTGCAGCATCCAAGCTAGAGCAGCCTGCTTCTGCCCAGCCTACTTCTGCCAGCCCGGGCCTCCGAGGCCTTGCTCTGTCTCTCCCCACTCCCCACCCCAGATGTCAGACCCTGGAAGGCAGTTCCCCCACCCCTAGGATAACAGATGGAAACTTGACCCCAGAGAGGGCAACAGACTTGTCCAGGGCCACACAGCCAGCGGAGCCTGGGCAGGAGACCTACATTCCTCGCCTTTATCTTCCTGGTCTAGATAGAGAGAGGCCACAGGAGGGACAAGTCTGGCTATGTGGAGTAGAGGGCCAGACTATAGGCCCCGGGAGTCTGTGAGGATTTAGAGAGGTGGCAAGAAGCGGGTGGCCCAGGTGGGGCCCGTTGAGATAAAGCCACGGACTTGGCCCAGAGCCCACGCCGGCATGGAGGGTGTGAAACGCGTCGGGGTCATTGCTGTGGCATCCAAAGCTTCTCTCTCTCGGGCCCGCTTGTGTAGGAAGCTGCACTGCACACGCAACTTCATCCACATGAACCTGTTCGTGTCATTCATGCTGAGGGCCATCTCCGTCTTCATCAAAGACTGGATCCTGTATGCCGAGCAGGACAGCAACCACTGCTTCATTTCCACCGTAAGTGAGCTGAGCGGGCCCCGCGGACCCCTTCCAGCAAGGCCCTGTGCCCTCTTACGCTGTCCCTGCCCGACACCCCAAAGGTCAGGTATGTTCCTGCAGGCGGAGACATCTCCCAGGTTTGCTTGGAAATTCGAGAATCTCTATGAAGTTCCTAGTAGCCAATGGATGATGTCATTTCCAGCCAAAATGCTTCCTGTCCCTTGCCTGGGTGTTGTACTTGGTGGAACAGCTGGGGCAAGGTCAGCTGGGAACACCAAATCCCACTTCCCTCAGGAAGAAACTGAGGCCCAGAGAGAGCTTGCCTGGCCCCTGGTCTTTTAACTGGCCCGGATGGAGCCCAGGTGCTGAGTGGCCAGGGGTCTTCCCAGACACCTCCCCAAGTCTCAGACGTTTGGGGGAGATAGCATGCAGAGCTGCTAGGCTTTGATGGGGCAAGAGAGGAGGAACATTCTAGAGTCCAGGCCTTGACCAGGAAGGCATGCGTGCGGGTCTATGAGAAGAGATTTCTGGGGGCCAGGAGTGTATATCCCCTGCCTGTGAGGTGTCCAAATCCTTTTTAGCAAGGAGCCTCCTGCAGGGACCTCTAGCTGCTTCGGTCCCTACTCACTTCCCCTGTGGGAGCTGGGGAAGGGGCAGGAGAATGGAGGAGAACAAGTCGGGGGGTTGTGGGGGAGGGCTGTGTGCCTGCCCCTCCCATGCCCTTTCTGCATGTGCAGTATTGCCTCCATGGGCAGCTTTGACTCAATCATAGGATGCTGCAATTTTCAACTCTTTGATCCAGAAATGTTGACTCTCTTAGATCCTTGGGATGTTTGAGCCTGAGCATGCCAGAGCCGAAGGGACCTCGGGATTCTCCCCTGGTCCTGGTGGGCTGGATTTTCGAGGTTTGTGTGGGGAGGAAGGGGAGGGCGAGCTCATGCCTTCCTCACACTGGCGGTTCTCCTGCAGGTGGAGTGCAAGGCCGTCATGGTTTTCTTTCACTACTGCGTCGTGTCCAACTACCTGTGGCTGTTCATTGAGGGGCTGTACCTCTTCACCTTGCTGGTGGAGACCTTCTTCCCTGAGAGGAGATACTTCTACTGGTACACCATTATTGGCTGGGGTAGGTCACTGGCATGGCCTGGACACGCTCAGGCCTCATGGCCAGGTGTGTCCTTGGTTCCACCTTCAGGGAGTGTCAGGTGAGGAGGGGTCATTGCCCTGCCCTAGGCTGATGGTCTAGGGGACTCTTTTCTTGGACCCTTTCTCGCTCTTTCTGCCTGGAGGATGCCTCTCCCACTGTCTGAGGGAGACGCTATGCCCAGGAGTGCTTCTGAGAGACAAGCTAGTCCTGGGCGGAGACAGAGTCCCCCAGGAGGCTGGGTGTGAGAAACACTTAGAATACTCCGGAACTCTGAGTCTCAGATGGGGGTGATGGCCCCTGGGAGCTCCAAGTCTGAGGAGGACACTGGGCGTGTTGGGTTTCCTGTTATCACAGGCCTCCTTTCCTTCTCTTCTCAGGGACCCCGACTGTGTGTGTGACAGTGTGGGCTACACTGAGGTTCTACTTCGATGACACAGGGTGAGTACATATCTGAGAGTCAGGGCCAAGGCACAGAATAGGTTCTTACAGATGGGCTATCAGTGGCTGCCCTGATTTCACATGGCTTGCCCCTAACAAACCATCCAGTGCCAGGCCTGGGCACCACCTGAACCCTGACCCCACGTGGGTGACCCACCCACCCACGTCTCAGCTGGCAACCCCAGGAGAGAATGCACAAATTTTTTTAGCTCCTCCCTTCTGGACCCGGCTCTGACTGTTTTCCGTTTAGGGAGGGGAGGAAGAATGTTAAGGGTGAGGTTGTCTCAAGAGCCGTAGGTCTGGAGGGGAAACATGGCCCTTTCCCAGGAGCCCATTGGTGATCCCAACTCTTGGGCTCCACTCCCTGCCTTGACAGGGAAGCAGAGGGAAAGACCAAGGCTCAAATGAAGGGAATTTCAGGACCAGGGCCAGGTTGGGGTCTGCAGCCCACCGGGAGCCCCTCCCTGTGGCTAGCCCCTCCTCAGGGACTTGGAGGGAAAGAGCGTGTTGGACTCCCAGGTAGGCGGGGCAGCGTCCTGCAGGCATCTGGGCCACTCCCAAACATGATCTCTCTTCTCTCTGTCTGTCTGTCTTTCAGCTGCTGGGATATGAATGACAGCACGGCTTTGTGGTGGGTGATCAAAGGCCCTGTAGTTGGCTCTATAATGGTGAGTGTCCTTGGAACTTCCTTTTTTGTCATGGCTGCATTATATTCTGTAACATGACACATACATTATTTAGCTGTTCCCCTAGTGTTGGACATTTATATTCCATTTTTCCTCAGTAAAAAATAGAAATAGTTTTGTATATAATTTTGAGCATGTGAAAATATTTGTTTAGAATAAATCCCCAGAAGTGGAATTGCTGGGTCAAAGAGGGTGTACATTTAAAATTTGAGACCCCAAATTGTCTTGCAAAACCCCCTTAACAATTTTTACCTCCCCAGGAAGGGTGGCTCATTTCCCAATATTATTGTGTACACTTATGATGTCAATCATTTAAATCTTTGGGAGGTCTTATGGAGGATAATGGTAGCTCATTGTTTTAATGTGCATTTCTCTATCTTGCTAGCGTGACTGAGCATTTTTTTTTCTAGTCATCTGTTGACAATTTGCTTTTATTCTGGATATATCCATTTATTTCTTTTGCTCATTTTTCTATCACATTTTCTTTCTGTTTGAAGGATAGTAGCACTTCCTTTGTTACATATATTGTTAAGTGTATTGCCGTTTCTGTATAACATTTGTACAGTCAGATTATCAGCTTTCTGTTTATGAATTCCAAGCCTTATTTCTTGTTTACAGAGGCCTTGCCCAACCTAAAATATACAAATATTTTTCTTAATTGTTTTGTAACACTTTTGTGGATTGTATGTCTTTAATCCAGCTGAAAATTTATTTTTTGTCTGGTCTGAAATGATACTTAATTTTATCTAATTTTATATTTTTGTAGTGGATGGACATTCCACCCTCTCAATCCTTTTGTTTAGTCATTTCTTCATTATGCTGAAATGTCGTTTTATTATAAACACTCAATAAACTCATCTTTGGTTCTGGACTTTCTATGCCATGTCACTAATGTATTATTTGTCTGTTCCCATGGCAGATATCCCTTTGTGCTAGTTACTATGACCTTGTCGTAGGTTCTGGTATGCAAATTTCCCCTTCATTATTCTTTTCTTCAAAATTTTCTTGCATATTTAGTCTTTCCAGTGGACTTTCGAATACGCTTGTCAAGTTGCAAAAAAGTTTGGTTGAGATTCGTATAGGAGTTGCATTGAATTTATTATAGACTAATTTGGAGGAGAATTGATTTTCAGAAAAGATTGGGTCTTCCTCTCAAAGCATGTGGCGTGATTCTCCATTTATTCAGTCTTTCTCATAGAGTCATTTTGGTAAAATTTTTTAGTTTACTTCCCTGTTCTTTTTTTTTTTTTTTTGAGACAGAGTCTCACTCTGTTGCCCGGGCTAGAGTGCCATGGCTTCAGCCTAGCTCACAGCAACCTCAAACTCCTGGGCTCAAGCAAGTCTTCTGCCTCAGCCTCCCAGGTAGCTGGGACTACAGTCATGTGCCACCATGCCCGGCTAATTTTTTCTATATATTCTTAGTTGGCCAATTAATTTCTTTCTATTTTTAGTAGAGACGGGGTCTTGCTCTTGCTCAGGCTGGTTTCGAGCTCCTGACCTTGAGCAATCCTCCCGCCTCAACCTCCCAGAGTGCTAGGATTACAGGCTTGAGCCACCTCGCCCGGCCAGTTCCCTGTTCTTGTTATGTTTACCTCTAAGGGGTTTTCCAGTTTGGCCTTTTATTGGGTCTAGGAATCATTCTTTCATTATATTTTCAAATGGGCTACTGCTGGTATATAGGGAAGCTTTTGGTTTTTGTGTATTTTTCTTTTCTTCGTTGTGTTTCTGAACTCTCTTACTAGTTTTTATCCCTTTTCAGTTGGTTCTCATGGATTTTCTAGGTAGAAAATTATACAATCTTCAAATGAAAATAGTTTTTGATTTTCATTTCCAATATTTTTATCTTTTAGTTCTTGTTTATGTAGGGATGGTGTTTGTTTTAGCTTTTAACAGTTACCCTTCATTAAATGCTTGTTTCAGTGTGTATTTTTTTTTTAAATCGGGAATGAGTGTTAAATTTTATTAAATGTGTTTTGGAGACATTCATTTATGTGATCATTCCCTTAGTGATGGACATTTATGGTGTTCCAATTTTTCTTCATTAGGAACAATGCCATAATGAATATATTTGTGCATGCCTTGAACATGTTTGAATATGTCTTTAGAATAAATCTCTAAGAGTGGAATTTCTGGGACAAAGGTTATATTAATATATACATTTAACATTTTTGTGGGTATCAAATTGCCCTGTGTGAGCAAGGTACGAGAGTGCTTATTTCCCATGTCTTTGTTGATGTTTCTATTACTGAACTGTTTGCCAATGTTATGGAGTATAATGGAAGCTTATTGCTCTAATCTGTTATTGTAACAAATATTAGTAGATTTATTTTTGCATTTCTGAGATAAAACTTTTATGACCATGGTCTGTTTATTTTTTTAATACGCTGCTCAATTTTATTAGTTAATATTTTGTTTAAAGTTTTTGCATTGTTCTTCATAAATTCTGTGGTCTCACATATGTATGTATGCATGTGTGTGTCTGTGCGTGTTGTCTGTTTGTTTGATTTTTGTAGCAGGATTTTGTTAGCCTCATGGGTAATCTGGAAGGTTTTCTTTTTATTTTCTTTGAAACAATTAAGTAGCATGTAAGTTACATCTTCCTTAATGCTATTTTGAAACTGGTCCATAAAATTATCTGGGCCTGGTGCCTTTTACTGCATACCTCTTTGACTGCTTTTTAATTTTTTTGAGGTTATTGCACTACTTAGATTCTCTATATTTTCTTAAGTTGATTTTGTTATTTTTTATTTTCCATTTTGTTCCATTTTCTCTTATGATTTAAAATATCATGTACATCTGTTTTCTGGCCACCTTTCTCATCTCATTGTTTAATTATATTTTCTCCTTTTTCATTGACTGACACATGCAGTTAGCAGTATTTACTGAGCTAAATGCCAGATACTAATTAGACACTGGGCATGCAGCGGAGAGTAAAAGTGGCTGAATCCTGCCCTCATGGAGCACCCTTTATCATTCTAATTAGTCTGTAAGAAGACAAATAAAATAAAAATAAAAATAAAACCTTATTTGTGTTAATCAGGTGGCCTATTTTTTCGTACTTCTTTCTTATGAATGTTTACTTTTATTAACTTCCTTCTTACATAAGTTAAATTTGTGGTGATCTTTCCCTAGCTTTTCATTTGAATGCTTAATTATTTTTCAGTATTTATTATTTTTTTTAATCGGTGAGTTTTAGGCCTTCCATTTTGTTCTGCAAGGTTTGCTTTCGCTCCATCCCAGGGATGTTGATGTGTCGTCCTCTCATCGTGCCTTGTTTTTATTTATTTGCTTTCCCTCCTCCTTTCTCACCATTCACACAGCTTCCCAATTTGTTTAGAAAGCTTTTATCCCTGATCCTTTTCTGAAGGCAAATGCTGCTACTGCTACTCCCAGGCAGTCCTTTAGTTAGCAACGCTTATGTCTGTCCATTCTGGTTCCCTGTATTCATTGACTCTGAACCTGGAATGTCTCCAGGGAACAGCTCTCACCTCTACAATAGCCTCTTCTGTATCCCTTCTGGGTTGCAGTTTTTCCATCACCCTGATCCTATTGTTCTCTCTCTTCCAGAAATTGCTCACTTTGCTGGCTAACTCATGATACTCTTTCCTGTATCCCAGTACTCCTATGGGATTCTTTTTCTTGTATCTTTTCCTTCATTTCAATGATACTGTGGGAGGCTGGGGAGATAAACCAGCATGCTCATGCCACCATCTTGGATTAGAAGTCCAGATGGGATCTTGATTGGATGGAGGGAAGGTGCCGTTGGGGGAATCATAGCCTCTGCAGAGGCAGGGGTATAGAAATCTTTGCTCAGAATCACATTCACCTGCTTTTTCTTTGCCCCTCAGGTTAACTTTGTGCTTTTCATTGGCATTATCGTCATCCTTGTGCAGAAACTTCAGTCTCCAGACATGGGAGGCAATGAGTCCAGCATCTACTTGTAAGTACCATTATGTGGATGTCACAGTCATTTCCAACAGCCATGTGGGCCCTGCACTCAGGTCACAGGCAGGAGAGGACCTGGGCTTTGCTGACAGGTTGACCTACCCTGGGCATTTGCAAGATTTCTTTCTGATTACAGTGCCTTTAAAATACAGTTGCCCTCTTATCCTTCAGCCAACCCGGGAGCTTCTCATCTGCATGGCCATCACATAGCTGGGGAAAGAGAGTGACACTGACAGAGCCTGTGTGACACCAGGAAAACCAGAGTGAAAAACGGCAGATTCCCTAGGGTGGTTAGGGAAGTTGGTTGGTTGGAAGTTGGGTTTCCTTTAGGGATCCCAGTTCTGTGGGAAGCTCATGAACTCCCCTGGATACTCTGTTGCCAGCTGTGCCCCTCCCTGGCCCCACCTGTGGAAGTCCCTCAGTCTCCACCAGTGAGTCAGGTGGACATTCTCACAAGTCCAGGTGTTGGAAGGGGGCTTCTTTCTCTCCTCCACCTTCCCTCAGGGCTGCTCGCCCTTTGATTTCCAAGAAGCCTTTTGCTCAGTCATGTCCCAAACAGCTTATCTCTGCCTGCCTTAATCCACCCTGTCCTAGGCCTGTCCCATTCTGAAATCGGGCAGAGCACCTTCCACCTCGACCTCCTGGTCTTGTGAATAGGAGCATGACCTATTCATGGGTGTGTGGGGCATGGGGACATTTCTGATGCTGGGGAGGAAGGTCCCCTGTGGTTGGCTGGAGGGGCTGATGGGCACTGCCTGACTTTAAGGGCAGTCTCTGGGTTCTGTCTGTTGGCAAGGCAGCAGCCATAGGTGCTGCTTCCTCAGTTTCTTGAGAAGAAAGCAGGTTAGAAGGAGCTGAGGTACCTTCACTGCATCATTGGGTGCATGGTCCTGTCTTCACCAGACACCCCTACCTGGGGCTCACAATCCTGATGGCTGCTCAGTGGACAAGAAGAGGGAAAGTTCTTCCCCTGCGCCCCCAGCCTTTTTCCTAGAGAGAACTAGGGATTGCTCGGAGACCAAACCCCAGATCCTTCCCTAAAGCTCCTTGGGGCTTCCCCAGAAGGTGGAGCTTGCCCTCCTTGCCCTCGGTCTGTCTGTCTGCTCAGCCTGGGTCCCTCCCCTTGTGGAAGCCCTTCCCCTGGGGGTGGGGGTTTCGCGCAAGGCCCGTGTTGTCCAGCTATGTTTTCTCTGCCTGTATAATGATTACATTACATTGGAAAAGACACATTTTTTTGCTATCCATTTATTGTCTTTTATTTTTTCATGTTTTTGCAAGTTTTTACCAATCCCTGCTTATATGTGTGTATTATGTAGTAGAAAATCGTTCATCGATATAAGTCATAAAGTCTCAGATGCCCTGCACTGGGGGGCCAGTGCGGCCAGACCTCTGCTCCTACCTAACCTGCCCTGGAGAGGTCATTCTCACCTTCTCAGCAAGGGTTCACAAAGGGGGCCCTGCTGCTGCCCTCACCTCCCTGTCTGCTGTTGGAAGCTACGTCCTTGGGCCTGCCTCGGTCTCTCCTGCTTGATTGTGGACTGGCTCCCACACTAGCAGCTGGCTCCCATATTTGAAGCTGGTGGGTGGCTGAGTCTGCCTCCTCTGTCCCTTGAGTAGACTCTGTTTCCTTCTCTTCCTGGTAGGATCAGTTTCTTCTTCTAAGATCCCCCAGGACTTTTTCTTTGGGAGGTCCTCTCAGCTTCCCCTCACTCTGCCTGGGTAGAACACATACAGGGGCTCAGCCTGAGCCTAAATAAGGACACTGACCCTTGCTCCACCCTGAACACACTTTGGTAGCCCAGATGTTCTGCCCCAGGCAGCAGGAACCCCCAGGGTGTTGGGGGAAAGAACCGTAGACCAGAGTTTCACGTTCTCCCAGGACCAGGAGCCCTGAGCCCTGCCACGCTTTCCTAGTGCATGGATGAGAACCATTGATAATTAGCATATGGTCTATCCATTTAGGTACCACATTAATCCAGAACATTTAAGGAACCAGCTAGTTGGTTTACTTCTATAGCGTAAAAAATTCACTTGTAATCTCAGCAAATCCTTGTTTTAAAGAAAGCTAAACGTCTGCCGGTCTTGAGCCCCTGAGATTAAGAACTCAGATGGATGAGGTCTGCAAGCCAAGGGGGAGTGCTGGCACAGGACAAGGGGTCAGCTCGATCACGTTCAATTCAGCAGTGCTTTTGAGTGCTTTCAGGGTCAAGGAGACCCTGCTGGTGAATGTGAGTGAAAATCCAGCTGCTGCTGCTGCTGCTGCTGCTAGGAACTGCAGAGCACGTAAAACACTTAAAGCTCGGCCCGTGCACATTTAATGCTCACAAACACCCAGTGCGTCTGCTGGGATAGGTAAGCAGTTGTCAGCTGGGATCCCCATTTTCCAGCGGAGGGAGCTGGTTACCAGGACTGTGAATCCAACAGGAAGGAGTAAAGCCAAAGCTGTGGTTCTGACACAGGCAGGCTCTTCACTCCGCACTCAACCATGCCATTATTCCTGTCCTCAAGGGATTTACAGATGGGAAGAGAGTGTTAAGCAAGGGGACAAAATAAGACTTCGTGGAAGAAGAGGCCCCTGTGGGTTCTAGCCTTGTGTAAAAGTGCCCCCACGCCACAGTGCTTGGAACAAGAGCTGGCGTGGAGCTGGGAGGTGGCTACACCGGGAGGAGGGGAGAATGCTGGGCAGGGGGTGGTGGAGAGGGCTGGGCTTGTGGGAGAAGGAGATGCCAGGGCTGTGCCTGAGTTTCCCTGGGCACTAGAGTTCTGTGTGGGGCTGAGAAGCCCCTTCGGGTCTGCCCACAACAGCTGTCTGATTTTTTTCCTCTGTTTCCAGAACAATTTTAAGCCCGGGAGCCCCCAAGAAAGCCCAAGAGGACCCCCTGCCTGTGCCCTCAGACCAGCATTCACTCCCTTTCCTGTAGGTTGGTTCCAGTTACTCAGATGACAAGGGTTTGTCCTCTGTAGACCGAGATGGCGCTCCTGACCCAGCCTCAGAAGGGCCTGTTGGGGTCTGGGGCCCCCACAGGGGGACCGTTGCTCTGAGCCACCCACACTCTCTGACCTGGTGCTCCTGGCAGAATGAGTGGCTGGGTCAGGACTTGGGCAGTGCCCAGGGAGGGAGGCAGGGACTGGATCCAGGCTCAGCATGCACTTAGGGTCGACTTGGTCTGGGGCAGGGCTTAGGGTCCTGGTCTGGGGTCAGCATTCAGCCTGGGGCAGGGGTAGCCTGCCCTTGCCTGGGGACCAGAGTTTACTTTTGTGCGCAACCAACTGGTTCAGGAAGAGGAGGGGGCAAGGTTTCCAGGGGAGACCCTGACTGTGTGGGGAGAGCCTCAGCTCCCGCCCCGGAGTGAACCAGTCTTGTCCCCAGTGGCCTCCCCCCACCAGCAGGAGATGGGCATTGGAAGCTGTGTCTCAGCTCTGAGTTGGAGGAGGGAACCCATCTGTACCCCATCAGGTTCTCCTCGGCTCTGCAGGGGAGGGTGGCACACCCCTCTGAAGACAGGCTCTGCCGCAGCTGGGCAGAAGTGCAGCCAGGAAGCTTTCAGCCCAGGACTTCCCCCATAGCCAGAGGCTTCGGGTTCACATGGGCTCTGTCTTCCACTTCCAAACCAACTCCTCCCCTGCCCAGGACCACCCGATCCTCACAGTTCCTGGTAGGGGTCAGCAGCAGGGAATTGAATTGTTACTTCATTTTGCAGTTGTAGAAACTGAGGCCCAGAGAAGGAAAGTGGCGTCACCTAAGATCACCCAGCAAGTCAGTGGCCAAACAAAGCCTTGAGCTCAGGTGCCCCGACTTCCCCGCTGGGCCCTTCCAGGCTGGCAGGGAGCACCGAGGGTTGGCTCATCCTGGTAGCAAGGGAGGGTGTGTAGTGGGCCGGGAAGCTCCAAGATCTGCTGAGCTGAGCTAGCTGGGGTGCCAGCGTGGTGGGGAGCCCTTCCTGGGGACTGGGTGGGGTTCTGGACATGCACAGCATCTTAGCATCAGGAGGGACCCTGTGGGTGTGTTCCGCTCATTCTCCCTCAGTCTGTGGGCCACCAGAATCCAGTGCTACGCTGATCCCTAGGATCATAGAGGTGAAGAAGACAGGGGTGCTGCCTGCTAACCACCACCCTCCCTCAGGTGTCTGCCTAGTGTCCTGCTGGGCATTCCCTGGGGCTGCAGCCCAGGCAGCCCCGCACACAGAGGCCACCATAGAAATCGTGTGCTGGATCCCTGGGTGACAAATGTGGGTACTGAGACCTGGAGATGGCTGGGACCTTCCGGTGGACACAGTGGCATGTGGCAGAGCCAGGCCTGTAGGCCAGGCCTCCCCAGCTGGCATCCCTGGGCCTAGGCCCTGCACCCGCCATGGGGTCTCCCGCCTTCTGATTCAGGCTGCCGCTGCTCTCCAGACAGGCCCCACCCAGCACCTTCATCTGAGTTTCTTATCCTCCCTTAAATCCAACTCAGAACTTGTCTCATCAGCCAGCCTAGGTTCATCTCTTCCTCTTGATTAAATTCTTTTTTCCCTTTTCACTAATTGTCCTACTTTTCAGAGATTCTGGCGTCTTTTTCTTTCTCCCACCCTTGTCTCTGGCTTTCCTGCCACTATCCTGTTCTCTGTTTTCAGACAGTCCCTTTGCATGGAGTCATTGAAGGTTTGGAGAAGGCCTTTCCCCTAGACCCATGTCCCCTGAGAGCACCCCAGGGTCAGCCCTCCCTGCACTGCCCTTTGATCTGCCCTCGGCTCCCTCCCTGTCAGAGCCACACACCTGCACCAGGTGCAGAATTCCCCGCTAACTTGTCACTAAGTGGTCTTTAGGATACTCTCAAAAAATCTTTTACAAATTCAGAAGAGTATGCGTTTACTTGGAAACATCTAGGGGCCAAGAAGGGCAAGGACGGTTTTGGAACTGAAGAAAGAAGGTTTGCAGAGTAGAACAGCTGAAGCTTTAGAATTCAGGGTGAGGGTTTAAGCTTGGTGCATAGGAGGGCAACCGCTGAAGTTGGGGGTCTCCTGGACTCTGGTTTCTGCAGTTCCCCCAGGCCAAGGGGTTACTGGCCGTTGGGGAGGCTAACCAACCTTTCAGTATGGGCAAGGTAGATGTTAAATTTGAAGAATAGAATAGCTACCATTCCTGTATACCCAGTTAAGCTCTTTTAAGTATTGAGAAAACCATGCTTTTTTGAGTCTGTCTGTCTCTTTGTATGTGTATAAAACAGACCTTTGACATTCACTGAGGACACATGAAGAACCTTCTCCAATACATGAATACCCATAACAGTGCTTCTCAAGCTTTGATGTGCACCTGGAGCCCCTGGGGATCTTGTTAAAGTGAAGATTCCACGCCAGGGCCTGGGGTGGCACCTGAGAATCTGCATTTCTCAGAAGCTCTCAGGTGGGGCTGGTGCTGATGGTCCGAGGACCACAGCTTGAGTAGCAAAGCATCAAACCCAGCCTCAGCCTTCCCGTTCTGGAAAATGGGGCCCCAGTGCCCACCTGGAAGTGTGGTGGGAATTGGAAGAAGCCGTTTATTAAACGAGAACCCCAAACCCCACAAGGCACAGATACCGGGCAGGCCTGGACTTGCACCGTCTCAGAAGTGTGTAATATTAATACAACTTCCTGCCTCAGCAAAATGATGTGTGACCATCCAGCGGGTACTTCAGACCCACTCTCAAAGAGCTGGGAGCACCAGAGGCAAATCCGTGAATGCCAGGGTCTGGTCTGTCGTGTGTACGTTTCTGTCCTTATTTGCCTCATGCAATTTATTAATTCACTGGCTAGTACCTGGAGCCTCAGCGCCACGTAGCACCTGAGGAGATGAAGTAAGATCTCTTTTGCAGGGTGACAGGATGACACAGCTTTTAATCCATCTGCACAGAAGGAAGTGTCCATGGCTTTGCCAGTCCAAGCACAAGCAGGGCCAGGGAAGGCTAGAGAGGTGGAGATGCAGCCTGAGACTCCTCAGAGATGGAAGCCCTGGGCCCGCCAGGGAGTGTAGCGCTAGACCTCCTTGAGGTGACTCCTCTATGCAGGCCATGGGCAGGACCCAACGTGCTCCTCCCAGCCCCAGCCCCTGCCCGTCTGTTGAATTTTTATCAAGAAGTCCAGCCCAGCGCTGCCCAACAGAATGCCCCACACTGACGGAAATGCCCAATGTGGTAACCACTGGCTACATGTGGCCGTCGAGCCCTTAAAATGTGGCCAGGACAACTGAGGAAGTGGATTTTTAATTTGTTTAATTTTAATTCAAATAACCACATATGGGAGTGACTACCGTATTGGATGGTGCAGGTCTAGACGAATTAACAATCCACTTAATTCCTCCTATCTTGGCTCCCTTGTGTGCACTGATGCTGATGTATGGGGGTGCTGCGCGGCGAGCGGAAGCCATGAGCAGAGGGGCGTGGGAGGGAAGGGGGACCAGTGGATTCCCAAGTTGACCTTCACAGCCAAGCCCAGCACCGGCCTGATTCAAGGCAGTGCGTGAGGTCCACGGTCGTGCTGAGTGACCTTGACAAGGGCTGTGCTCTGAACTTGGAGCTGACACTGGAGGAGCCACTGGCTTCCTGTGCAAGACCCAGCCCAGGCCCCACCCACCTTCGGAACACACGCCTTCCCCCTCAGTGGTCCCAGAGTGAGCGTGTGTGGCTGTGCACACGCATGCCCATGCATAGGCGCACATTTCTCTGTCCAGAGCTGCTGTGTCTCAGCCCTTGGCTTCCTCATTCTCCTCCACCACCCTAGCCCTGCGTCCACCCCCTCTGTCCTCCGCCCTCCCTGTGGTCTGGGTTGCCCTGTGCCCCACCTCAGTCTCTTCACTGCCCGAAGCCCCCAGCTGACAGAAGTGCTGATCTTGTCACACCCAGCAGCTGCGTGCAGAAATGCTACTGCAAGCCACAGCGCGCTCAGCAGCACTCTTGCAAGATGTCAGAACTGTCCACCATTACTCTGTAAGTGTGCCTGGCCGTGGCTGTGGCCCGGAGTCCTGGAGGGGAGGGGGACGCATGCTGCCACCGCCGCTGCTGGAGAAGAGTGGAGAGCCAGCCTGTGCCTCCCAGCCCCGCCCCGTTCCCCATTCCCAGCTGTTGCATGTTGACATCTGTGTGTCTTGTGAGTTCTCTGCAGCCTTGTGGGGGAGGGCAGGGCATGGGGACGGGGCTGTGGCCATCGCGGGAGCGCCCGGGGCTTGGCTCTCGCTGACCAGGAAGCAGCTCTGCTGTCTCTGCTGCCGCCGCCTCATGTGTGGCCTTCCCCAGTCCCCCACCTTTCTGGGCTTCGGCCTTTGCAACTGCCGAATTAATTCTAAGAGTCTTAGAGCTTAAGTTCACATAGACTGTCCCCCTGCACAGGGCAGGGGACCTCACTTCAATGTCCATAGCACTTTATGTGTGAGTCAGCATTAACCCACTTAATCCTGACAACAACCCTATGGGGTGGGTCATGGTGTTAACATTATCCCCATTTTATAGATGAGAAAACAGAAGCAGAGAGAGAGCAAGGGTTTGAACCCAGGGCGCCCTAAGCACTGTGCCCCAAGATGTCTCTGACTAGACTATCAGCCTCAACTGGGACATCTCTTCCAGTGCCACTGCTCCCCGGGCAGCCCACTGTGATGGGGGCAGCTCTGGCGCTGGGAGTTCTTGGTATCTTAGGAGGCTCCTGAGGGCAGGAGGACAGAGGCTTAGGCCCTGTGTCACTGTCTCTCTGGGTTAATCCGACCGTAGTATGAGGCTCCCATTCCAGGTCAGCTTGGAAAGACAGAAGTCCCAGAGCCCTGGACTCCAGAGACCTCCTTGTTTGTCCTCACTGGCCCGTCTGCAGAGGGGCCACTGGGGTACCCTGGGTCCCTGGCAGGGGTTTCTGACTGTGCTGGGCTGTGCAGGGCTGCGGGGGAGGAAGGAGTTGCCCTTGGGCTGCACCGTGGGCTGCCTCACTGTCGCCCTGTGGCCGCCCCATGTCTCAGGAGGGCTGAGCCTGCCCTGAAAGGCCGCTGTTCCTCTCAATCTGAACCTATCCCGTCTCGTGCCACCACGGAAGCTGGAGAGGTTTGACATCTCGGTTTCCAGGGCCCTTTTCAGACTGTGGGGACGAGTACCTGGAAATGGACCTTTTTGTAGGAAGGGGGCCAGGAGGAGGAGGGCAGGGACCACAAGCATGTTCCAGGCCTGGCTTCCCTTCCCAGGTGCCTTTGGTAAATGTCTCTTTTAAAGCACAGGTCTTATAGGTAGGGCCACCGAGGAGTCCCCAAGATGTCCATGTATGTGCATTTCTGGCCACTTTCCCCTGCTTTTCTGACTTTCCTTCTGCAAACACTCCTGCCTTCCGGTGCGAGGCACTGGACACCCAGGGCTGAGCAATCCCCGAGCCCCCAGGAGGTATATTCGGCTTTGAACACACCGAGGGGCCTGCGCAGCCCACGGACTCCGTCACGGAGCAGGCAGTTTCTGAACGTCAGCTCTGGCAGGGCGATGGCTCACCACAGAAGGCAGCGGAGGCGGGGGAGGCACTGCCCCTGCCTTCTGGGAGCCACAGCCAGAGGCCAATGGAGCAGAGGAAGGCTGAGAGGATGGGCCACTCAGCTGCACAGCTGGGCTGAGAGCAGGGACCTGCTCACATCCCATTGGCCCCTGCTCTGGTCTGGGGACTCCGGGGCCTGCGGCACGTGCTGCTTGTGAGCAGGGAACAGGCAGCCCCCGACACGCCAGGCCTCTCCTTTCCTGCTGAGCTTCCCTTGCCTGAAGGTCTCCTCCTCCTTCCCCCATGTCTCCTTCCCTCCTTTTTCATCTCCTCTGGCCTCCCTCCTTCCTTCTCCTCTCTTAGGAGGAGCTGTGCAGCCAGGACCTCACCCAGACTCCACGGGTTCAGCTTCCCTAGAGACCCAGAGCTCCCGCGTTCAGCAGCACATTCTCTCCCAGAAATGCTAGATGGGGCAGAGGGAGGGGTACATGGTGTAGTTGCCGCGAATCAAATGGCTGCCCTTGTGCCTGCCATGCACCCCTGCAGACTGAGCTGTGCCGGGAGAGGGCAGGGCTGATCCCCAGGACGGGCTGGGCTGGGGGGCTGCGGGGCAGACCACATTAGCAGGGCAGGGCTGGGTGCAGATGGGGTCCCACTCTGGGAGAACCCCAGGAGCACCCTGCCCCATAGAGCAGAACCCCCAAGTGCACACACCCCTGGGGTCCCAAAGTGGGCCCCTGTGCCCCTGCACCCTCGGAACATAGCCGCAGTGGCAGGCAGAAAGCCCTGAAAGAGCTGTCTCAGGCCCTTTGGCTCTTTCTGCCCTGCCTGTCCTGCCTCCAAGCAGGCTTGCTCCTCTGTCTTTGACTCAGTTTCCTGCACAGAAGGCTTCTCCTGCCCAGCTGGAGGTTGTCTAAGTCAGTAAGTCCTTCCTGGAATCTCTCCCATGTCCCTCCTGTGTTCCACCCACTGTGCCCTCCCTCCCTCCCTGTCACCGGCAGCTCCCATCACTTTCGGTGACTGTCTCCAGTTAGCTCCAGACTCAGGAAAGCCAATGTCTCTGTGCCCCTTGAGGGCTGCTCTTTTCTGGCACAGGAGCTTCCTTCCAGAGCAGGAGGATGTTTGCTTCGCTCAAGCACCCCTCACTTCCCTCGGGCCTTCTGAGTCCTGTCCCTGTGTTTTGCCTGGACTTCGCTTTCCCTGAGGGTTTTGTGCATCACACAAGGGGTCCCTCTAAATCAAAATACACGATTTTAGTGGGCCTGCAGGACACTGACTGGGTACCCTGCAGACTCCCCACAATATCCTGGGGTGTCCTGGAGGCCCAGGCTGCAGACTGGGCATGTACCCCACAATATCCCAGGGAATCCTGGAGGCCCATGCTCTTGTCGGCCAGCATTTCTCCCAGGCCGCTTGTGCTGGGAGTGAATGCTGAGGGGTCTGTGACAGGGCCCCAGCCCTGGGGGTGGGGAGCTAGGGGCTGGGGCTGAGCTCCCCGCCCTCCATGGCTTTTGCTCCAAGCCCTGGCATCGCCTGGAGCAGTTATCTTGCTTTCTCCCAACAGACGGCTGGCCCGGTCCACCCTGCTGCTCATCCCACTGTTTGGAATCCACTACACGGTATTCGCCTTCTCCCCAGAGAACTTCAGCAAGAGGGAAAGACTCGTGTTTGAGCTGGGGCTGGGCTCCTTCCAGGTAGGCATGGCACATATGGAGGGCAGAGTTCACCCGGAGCCAGGGCCCTGGCCTCTCCCCTGCCGGTGGTTCTGGGTCTCTTTAACCTAGACTCAGGGCCTCACTGTTTCTGTCTCTGAAGTAAGAGCTCTAGAGTGGAAGCGAGCGGTGAGAGCCCTGCCAGCTGTCTCCCACTGGGCTCCTGTAAGACACCCCAGTGTCTGGCCGTCACTGCACCTGGGTGTCCTGAGCCGGGCCTCCCAGGTGATCTGAGGTGGCAGCTCCCATCAACCTGGGGTGCAGGTGGAGTGGTCTTGAGAGCCTGGTTTGTCCTCATCCTGACTTTATCCTGCTAGTCCATGCCCCTGTGAGGGCTGGAGTTGTCTTACCCAAGTCAGGGTCCCCAGCGCAGGACCTGGCTGCAGGGAGCTGAGTGACATAGACAGGTGTGTGAGCGAGCAAGGGGATGAGAGGGTGAAGGGAATCAGACCTCCATGCCCGAAGGAAGGGGTGCACGAGCTGTCAGGGAGTGAGTGCAGGGCGGGGTGCACCACAGCGAGTACACGAGCAGACAGGAGCAGCAGTGGGCCCGTGAAGGCAGGCTGGCTCCCTTGACGGAGCGCCTCTCCTGAAGCCAGCTGCTTGAGTTAGGATTTGATCCTGACGGTCAGAAAGTCACTCTGCACATTTGATTTGACTTTCTCCCTGCACCCGTTTTAATTCAAGGCTGTTTCCCCTGAATCAGGTTCTTAGCCTGGGAGGCTGACAGTTGTATAGACAAACCCCACCCGGGAGTCAGAGCCCAGGGCTCCTGTCTCTGCTCACTGGCGGATTCTGGGGGCCTTAAGCCATCATTCCTCTGGTGCCTTCAAGTGACAGCGCAGAGCACAGGGATTGCAAAGAACTGATGTGCAACATTTAGGAAAATGCTGCTGCTTGGTTTGGCGGAGCTGTGAAGAACATATGTAGAATAGCTGAGCAGTCCTCCACCATGTATTTACTCTGTGTCATGCTCTGCACTGCTGTGTGCCACAGTCCCTGGCCAGGCAAGGGCAGTGTGGGGAGGTGAAGGTCTGTTCTGTCCTGAAGGGGTCCTGCCTTCAGGGGCCTCCAGGCACATTGGGAGCCCAGAGAACATTCCAGAGCATTCAGGGAAGGTTTCTTGTAGGAAGTCAGATAAAGCTGGCCTTTGGGGAATGGGAAGGGTTTGCCTAAGGGGAACGTGAGATCCTAAGCCAGAATGTATCAGTGGGAGAGGACTCACCTTCCAGCCACTTGGCTTCGTGGGTGTGCCCATCTTGGGGCAGAGCTTGTGCTATCTCACCGCAGGTCCCTGAGTAGATGCCCCATCCATGTCATGGTATTTTTCTGCTCCCTGGTGTCATCGCCCCAGGTCCCATGCAGCATTCTCAGGTTGATTCTTCCTCTCTCCGCAGGGCTTCGTGGTTGCTGTTCTCTACTGTTTTCTCAATGGGGAGGTAAGGCCCTGGCTCTTTGGCTTCTTACTGCAGTGCAGGGGGTGATGCTGGCCTGACAGGGCTAAGCCCCCAGGCCAGGGCTCTGCCAGGCTACCAGCACGAGAGGAAGGGGCTGGTCACATGACTGGCAGCATTGGGTGGTACCAGGGTCTGCTGACACCCTCCACCATGCATGAGAATCTCTCCCACTTGGCCAGCTGTGCAGCGAAGGCCCCACCTGAAGAGCAGAGCTCCACCTGGTAAAGGCATCAGCTCTGCTGAGCACAGGTCTCTTTGGGAGGGCTCTGTCCGCAGGACACTCCTTAGTGAGGAGGAGTTAACAGTGAGGAAGGGCAAGGCGAGGGACATAGTACCTACGGGACACGCAGCTGTGCTGGGCAGAGCTGCTGAGCCAGGAGCTGTCCGGCCTTCAGTGCTGCCCCTTGGAGACCAGAATGTCTCCTGGTAGAATGGGGACTGAGGATTTGGAAGAGACCCCAGGGAGATACCTGGAACCTTCTAGTAATCCTCCATTTCCAGAACTGTGGTTCGGGGACTTTCTCTCTATCCTGTTAGGGTGATGCTCTTGAGCAGAGCCCAGAACAGAGGTGCCAGTGCCGGAGTGGGGACAGGATGGGTGGAATGGGATTAAGAGTAGGCAGTTATCTTTGCACCAGTGCTGGGGCCTTTGCTGCATGACCTCATGACCTCAGCAGGCTCCTCCCCTTTTTTGCATCCAAGAAACAAGAAGATTGGGCTCTGTGGTCACCAAGACAGACAACCTATAAAAGGGTCAGATCAGCACAGATAAGGAGGGGCAGAGAGGGCCTTGCAGGCAGCGGCTGGGAGAGCCAAGAAGTGGGAGTATGTGTAGCTAGTCCAGAGCCTGCGGTGGAAGTGGGAGGTAGAACTGGAGACAGTGGGTGTGGGTGCCCCTTCCAGTTGTGCAGTTTGTACACTGTACAGAGAAGCTTGGCTGAGAAGGCATGTGGCCCCTACTTACCATGTTAAGAGCTGCATGGGGGTGTTATCCCAGGGATTGTATTATTTAGTGGTTCTCAACCCTACTGCACATTGGAATCACCTGGGAAACTTCAAAAAATATGGATGTCTGGATCTTACCCAGAGATTTTGATGTAATTGTTCTGGGGTATGATCTGGGCAGGTGGAGTTTTCAGAGCTCCTCGGTTGACTTCACAGGTCATTCCCCTGGCCTGCCTGCTTGTTAAAGTTTTCCTGAGAGAGTTGATACACTAGTCTCTTGCCCACGGACAACAGGAGGCCCTTAGTGGGCCTTGCCTATCGACCAGTGAGGGGGAAAGGGCTGTTCGGGTCAGCTCCCAGAGGCATTCCTGCCTACAGCTGGTAGAAGCCCCTCTGGAGACCTCAAGGGCTGCCGGCTGTGACAGGGCAGTAGAGAGGGCACTGGAGGTGGCAGTGCCAGGCTGGGAAAGCCCAGGCCAGCGCAGGGCCTGGAGGCTGGAGAGGATGTCCACCCAGAAATGACCGCCCAAGTTGCTCCCTGCAGGTGCAGGCGGAGATCAAGCGGAAGTGGCGGAGCTGGAAGGTGAACCGCTACTTTGCCGTGGACTTCAAGCACCGACATCCGTCCCTGGCCAGCAGTGGGGTGAACGGGGGCACCCAGCTCTCCATCCTGAGCAAGAGCAGCTCCCAGATCCGCATGTCCGGCCTCCCAGCCGACAACCTGGCCACCTGAGTCGCCCTCCCCTCCTCCTCTCCTGCATCCACAGGCTGGGGCTGTGGGCAGGTGCCGGCCCACGCATGTTCGCGCCTCTTCCCTCCCCTTGGGTGGGCCCTGGATTGGAAGCTTGGCTGTCCAGGAGGAAGAAGGAGGCAGGGCAGACTGTATTGCCCCTCCCCATTTTGGTACTGGCCCCACCCACCATGGTCCCCTGGGCCCTGACCCAGACATGTAAATACTCCTGAAGTTGACAAAGTTGTCCCATTCCTTCCCCTTTTGCCCCCATGTCCCTGCTGCCCTCAAGCCAGGCCTCAGCTCCACCCCACTGCGTCTCAGCCAGCCTCAGTGATGGCCTGACCCCAGGCGTGAGGCCTTGTGAGCTAAGGCTGAAGAGATCTTACTTTGGGAGGCTGGGGTGGTGCCTGCCCCAGCAGCCCCGGCATTGTGTGACTTTGGACATGGACTCCCCGAGTCTGCACACCACTGTGGGGCCCTTCCAGGTCTGGGCCCAGTCCCCGAGGCCCACCTGAGGTCCAGCTCGGGTGGCCAGAACACCCTTCAGTGCAGGCCAGCCTGAGGCTCCCCACTGGCCACCTGGCATCTTGGTGTCCAGGTGCTCAGCTCCTGGATTCCAGGGTAGTGGGACAGCTCCAAGGCTCTTCCAGTCAGAGACTTCAGTTTGGATGGGGGACTGCAGGTCAGGGAAAGTTCTGGTGCTTTTCATTTGATCCAAGAGGAGCTGAGAGCCAGAAATGTGGACATGATTGGGAAGGAGATGGAAGGAGTTTGGGAGACTCATGGAAGAAGACCTTCACCATCTCCATTATTTTATGACCAATTCAAGATGGGCAGGGCTCATCTTGTGGCCTCCCCTCTGTCCCTCCTGCCTCCACTAGATACCCCAGAGAAGCTGCTCCCCAACCAAGCCCACCACAGAGAGACTCTAAGCGCCCCTGAACCCATTTCCCCCTAAGTCAAAGCCATGACTAGGACGAACCAGCCACCTGCCTGTAATGTCAGCGAATCCTGAAGCACCTTCCACCTCCACGCACCCAAGTCTGGGGCCAAGGGCACCCCCCACCCCCATTCCCAGGAAGAGCCCAGACACTAGCTCCTTGGGCCTGGACTCAACTATTGAAATCTTTCTGAGACCTCTGCAAATACTTCCCTCTGTGTGCCCTTAACCTTGAGTCACCATGGGCTGCTAGGGTGTCTGGAGGAGAAGCCACACCCACCATGCCCACCAGCAGAAGCTGCTGCTGATAGGGGTGGCTGCTCCCCAGCATCCATCCTGACTCCCCAACCGCAAGTCGCGCAGCGACTGCCCAAGAATGTGAAATAGGGCAGTGCCACGGTGGGAAGGGAGGAAAGTGCTGGAGTGCCTGGCCCCTGTGCGGGCCCTGTTCATTGCATGTCAACTCGGTGTTGTTCCTGTCTAGGTGTGTTTGCGGATTTGTTCCATGATCATGTCCTGGAGTGCTTGGGGAATCTGGGTGGACAGGAATGTTGCTTCGCTTGGTTTTATGAATAGGAAGGGGCCTGGGGGATGAGTGGATATGGTTTTGCAGAGGCCTGCAGAGTGACTGGAGAGGGCTCTAGTTGTAATTTAAAAAGGAGCCCTGTGTCCTTGGCCAGTAAAGTCAGTCCCTGGGTCTTTGTCAAAGCCAGAGGGAGAAAGGAGCTACCTGCCCTTTCCTGGGCACATTTGGCGACTCAGACTGACCATGGGGTGTGCAGTGTCCCTTCCACGTGTACCAGGAGGTGGGTGTATCATTTAAACAAGTGTCCCCTGGCCATCTTGCACTTTGGGCACCACTAGGGGGCCGGGGATTCAGAGGCCTAGAATTTGCTCTGGGGGGCTCAGACTGCGGTGTCCATGGACACGATGCTCCCTTTCTGGGCCTCAGATTCCCCATTTGTGAGATGAGGAAACTTCTAATGTTTCTCCAGGCTGTGTAGCTTTCTAGTTCAAAGCTAAGGCAGGCAAAAGGGCCTGAGTCATTTTGTGCATCATCTAAGGTATTGGGGGGTGTGTGTGTGTTTTGTGTGTGTGTCTGTGTGTGTGTGTGTATGGGGGGAATGCCATTCATTTTCCATTTCTTAGAAACAGAACTTCTTTCTTTTCCGTTTGGACACCACAGTGGAGGCTGGGGGACTGGAAGGAAGGATCAGGCCACAGACATTTGAACAGGTGCCTTGGGCATGATGCATAGACCAGCCACGGGTACCCGGCTGGGGCAGGCTGCCTCCTCCAGAGCCAAGGAGCAGTCCCCTGTGGACGGACCCCATGCACTCACCATTGCCCCACCAGCAGGTCTGCTCACTGTGGAAGAAGAAACTTAGACTTTATAGAGACGACATCACAAAATAGCAAAAACAAAATCAACCCTGAATCCCTTGCACCATGCTGCTTCCTGAGCCCTGGGCCTGCATCCTCATAGAGGTTCCAGGTTCCAGTTCGTTGGTTGGTTTGTGTTTCTGTCAGAATGAATTTTTGCCAGTCTTGTGAGCATATGTACCCTGATACATTCTGAATGTTCCAGGAGGTTCTGGCCTTCACAGTCACAGGCTATGGGGAGGGGTGGTAGCATGAGGTATAGGTAAAACCATCCCTCTCGGACCCTCTTGTTTTCGAATCCATAAAATGTGCAATAAGACTAGATGATTTGTATATAGCCCCATGCATCTCTGGAATTCTCTGTCTAAACACCAGCCATCTGCTTGGAATGGGCCCAGGATTGCGGTGTTTGCCTGGAAGAGGGGAGGACGAGAACTCCTGTCGTGTGAGGAGGGCTTGGGAGACTCGGCAGGGTGGGGCTGGGGAGGAGCAGAGCTCTCAGCCCCCTGCCTGAAGGGGGTAGCTCCTGGGAAGCAGGTTCTTCTTCTACGAAATCCTAAAGGACAAAACTCACCCATGGCAGGCCGACTTCTCCCTTGTCATGACTGTGTAGCCATGGAGCAGGCAGGCAGTGCCAGGTGAGGGACTCTAGTCCTGGGGGAGCTGTGATTCCAAGCCAAGGATGCTGAGGCTGTCAGGGAGCCAGGGAGGGGTGGGGGTGTTGGTTTGGGTGGCTCAGTGGCTTTGTGGTGTGCCCAGCCCTGTGGGCTTTGTGATTCCTGCCATGCTTCATGCCAAGCCACACTCCCCATCTCTGGGCAGTTCTGTGACCCTCTTTGATACGTCCAGTGGCCTACAGTGACTCCCCCTTTCCTCTAACCACACCCTTTCAAACTAGCTTCTCTTGGTAATAGGGCCAGGGAGCCAGAGCCCAGCCCAAGGTGTGAAATATACCGTCACCCACCGAGGGTACCAACTCACCTCCTTGACCTAACCCTCTCTCTTCCTGGAAGAGAAAGCTCAAAGCAGCTCTCTTTTTCTTTGAGTAGTTCCCTTGCCACCGGCAGGGCCACTCCAAAGTGAAATCAGCGAATATTTTGTCATCATAAACCTCCGCTTGAGCCCATGGACCGTGGAAGTCAGGTGGAAGACCCCTGAGTCGGCTGGTCCGATGTTTGACCTTGACTCATTCCCCATCTACTAGAGCTGGGAGGAAACTTGGAGACCTGTGGGTTAAACCTTCCAATAGGTCTGCTGAGAAAGCAGGTGGACCTGGCATGGTGCCCACCACATGTGCTTTATACATCTGAATGAGGAGTTGGCCCTGCCAGTATGTGCATAGCCCTGCACGTGAGCCGGGACGTGACACTCAGAGCATCCATGCAGTAAACATTTCACCTTGTGCAGGAGAGGGGCTCTGGCTACAGAAGGTGGTTCAGGACCCCAGCCTGCAGGAGAAGCAGTGGAGTCAGTGTGGCATGAGGAGACCAGCTCTCTGATCCAGGGGTTACCCTCTCTGGGCCTCTGCCTCCCCTAATCTGAGAAATGGGAAGAACATGATTTGCACCATCAGCCCCACAGGCCAGGGTTGAGTTTGAAGTGATGTGCCCTCATGTGTGAGAAGGTTTTGGAAACCACACAGATGTGGGCTTGTTACCAGGGTAAAGACCCTGGAAAAAGACTCCTTGCTGTTTCTCTACTTCGAGCCCTCCTAGGAAACCTTTGCCCAATTTGTAAAACCACCAGCATAGAGGGTAAGGGAGAGGCCAGGAGGCTCTCAAGGACACAGAATTTCTGCTTTGTCTTCATCAGCTGATTCAGTTTGCTCCTAGGGTTAGGGTGGGGAGACGTGGGTGATATCAGCATTTCCTTGCCACCCCCCTGGGAATCCTTCAAGGACTTGGAACATTCCTCAAGTGGGCTGTGTGCCCATTCCTTCTTTCCCCGAACTCCAGGCCCTGGGATGTGTCTGCTTTTGGCCATGTGTCCTGTCTGATGTCTGTCTTCTGTAGCTTTGCCCCTGTCGGGGCTGGAGTGGTGCAGCCCCTGGCACCCTGACATGGCCCTCAGCTCACTCAAGGGAGCTGGGACAGCCTAGGTTTCATCTCCCACCATAAAGGTCAGCCCCACAGACCTCACTGCTACCGCTACCACCGTTAATGCTGTGCTCATAACCTTGTCCAAGATTTTAAGGACGTCAAACTGCTGTGGATGACTCAATAAATGTCTTACCATTTTTCCTGGTGGCTGTAACTTGGCAGAAGCAAAGGGATGGGAGGATAGGAGGTGGAAGGGGAGAGGCCTCCTCCCAAAATCTGATCATCTCAGAGTAATCCAGTCTACGAGGCCCAGTGACCTTTTAGATTCCAAGGGAAAGATATGAGGATGGGCCTGAGTGAGCTTAGGATGGACTTGGAAAAGTAAAGAAGTTTTGGCTTCAAAAGGATGTGCATGAATCACACAGCTTGAATGGACTCCAGATCACTCAGAAGCCTTGGGTGCCTAGAAATGGGAGCAGCTCACCCACAGGCTTTGGTGTCCTATAACTTTCATGTTGTTTTCAGGAAGCACCCACCAGATACCCCCAAACCTTGCCTGCGGGAGGGGGGGCATTTCCTCCCAGGTAGCCATAGGTGTGTGCTTGGCTACTAAAGTCCCATCCCCTAATACTTCTGGATATTCTGAGCCATCGATCCCTGCCAGACCAGATAACCAACTCGAGGTAACCCTCATTTCCTTGAGGTTCTGTTGATTGTCACAACTCCAGTGCCCATTTTCGTATTAGTCATAATGCTTACTTGCTAGCAACAGAAGATAATTTTGACTGAGAAGTCAGAAGAGGAGTTTATGAAAAAGATGTTGGGCAGGTCACAGAATTCTTGTAAGGCTGGAAAAACCAGAAAAAGTTATCTGAAGCCATATCATGCCACAAAACTGAAGACAAAACAGCTGACGCTGTTGCTGCTGCCAGCCACAGTGACGTCTCTTCCATGCCAGGGTCCAAACCTCACCATCTCTGCCATCCCTGAAAGCAGGGGGCTTTGTTGCCATTCTCATCAACAAATCAGATACACCTGCAGCCTCTTCCCCAAGTTGCTCACTTCCAAATCAAAGTCTCATGTGACACTATTGGATCGGCCGTGTCCTAGTTATAAGGGAGACTGGAAATTGGAAATTTCTGGATTCTACTTTGGGGAGGTCAGTCTCACAAGTCTGGAGAGTTTCTAAACATAAGCATAGTATTAAAAAAATCCTGGGAATAATAAATGCCCACCACAACAGGCCTGTGGTCTGCAGCCATTGCAGAGCCGGCTCCCTCCAGTGTTCAGGTGGGCCACTCTGAAGAAGGCAAGTCAATCGAAAGATGAATCCTGACCTGGTAGGATGTGAGCCTCCAACCAGATAGGCCAGATGGGTCACTCACCAGGTGTCCAGTGGTGGGTTTCTGACCTTGGAGGCTGGTTGGTTCTGCTTCCTGAGGCTTCCCCTGCTTTGTCCTATCTGGGTCCACCTCTTCTTTCAATCCTAAAGGAGATCACCAGGCTAGGTCGTGGGACCCATTTAGCAGCTATCTTGAGCACCTTCCAAAATGGAACGTATGCTCAAAGGCTGAACATTAATCTCCTTGTGTGTCAGACTCTGTTGGCAGCTCCCACAGAAGACTTCCCTAGTGCTTAGAAAAATACTACTCTTACTGCTGTGACCATAATGAATTGAGGTTCCATGCGCGTCATTTTTAGAAAGAGATCACATTCAAGTAGCAAAGGTCAGGAGCCAGAAGAAAGCTGAACGACTTGAATTTCACAGTAGACTTGAATTTCTCTGCAATTGTGAAGATCATCAAACTACTTAGTCTGTGTGAACATTTATTAAACCCCGTTTCCTCTGTCCACTCCCCAGTGTTGATGGGCTAAGCCCTTTGAAAGGGGCTTGAATCCTGCCTATTCCTGATGATGCTCTGTTCTACCGGTACTGTGAATACTTCCTCTTGGGAACCCAGTGATTCTTAAGCTGTAACCTGTGTCAGAATCACCTGAGGGGCTGTTAAAACACAGATTGTGGGACCCACCCCCAGAGTTTCTGATCCAGCAGGTCTGAGGTAGGGCTTGACAATTTGCATTTCCGAAAAGTTCTCGGTTGCTGCTGTTGCTGCCAGTCTGGAGACAATAGTTGAAGAACCACTGCTCTAGAGGCTCTAACTGAGGACAGTTCCTGGGCACCACAGTCCCTGTTTGTGACCCTTGGGCCTGGGCAATAATTAACTTCCCAGCAGGCAGAGAACAATCATAGATTCCAGCAACATGAGCTTTAATTTACTTTTCCCCTCAGACCAATGTCTTAGGAACAGGAGGCAAAAAGATTCCAGAGGAAATCAGCCTATAGATGTCCATTTAGTCTCAATCAAAGTATTAGACGAGGCTGGACACAGTGGCTCAAGCCTGTAATCCTAGCACTCTGGGAGGCCGAGGTGGGGGATCGCTCAAGGTCAGGAGTTCGAAACCAGCCTGAGCAAGCGCGAGACCCTGTCTCTACTAAAAATAGAAAGAAATTAATTGGCCAACTAAAAAATACATAGAAAAAATTAGCCGGGCATGGTGGCACATGCCTGTAGCCGCAGCCATTCGGGG
>CAUYRT010096720.1:0-33952 GCA_963574885.1 Lepilemur ruficaudatus
TTCTCTCCATTTACAGAGAGAAAATTGAGGCTTGAGAGTTTAAGAAACTTGTCAAGCATCAGTAGAAGTAGAAGAGTTGAAACTAGAATGCAGATCTTAAACTAGTCTCCCTCCACCACTCCAAAGGGAAACTCTCATTAAAAGAAAAAAGAAAATGTTATCCAGTTGTGCAATTATTTCATTCACTCTTGTTTGAATAGAAACAGTTGATGTCTTAAATCAATCTGATCAACTGCACAAAAAGCCGTTGTTTGGATTTTTTAAAAGATTGGATCGAAAATCAGTTGTTTCAGTGGTCATGTGTAGACATGGACTTAATAAATGACCACCTTGGAGTCCCTCAGCTGGAAGAATACAATAGAACTCAGAGGAAAGTCAATGGCAAATTGCCACCCCAAACAAATTGCAGTATGTAAGCTCTGAAACTTGAATTACCCTTCAAGGATTAATTTCAAGACTGTGAAAAATTAAAAATGTTGCCTAGCCTAGGAAATAGCATATGAATCAAAAATATCATTACTAAGCTTAACTGCACTCCTAATCTTCCACTTTCATGACATCTAAACTGTTTTGTTATTCTTAATGGACCAAATCCCCCTTCTGGTAATGTTCTGGAAATTCTATTTTTGTGGTAATTTAAAAAATCATACAGCATGTTCTTTATATTTGGTTTATGTAGGAGTTAAGACCACTTCAAACATACTTTTCTTTCTTAGTCAGATGGCTATTTAATATTGTGTCATTCACTGGTTGAAATAAAAGTAGGTTAATCTGCAAAAATACATGAACACCCAAAAAGGATTGAATTGTATCTTTGAGAAATGATTTTTTTTTTCAAAGTCAGACATCAAAGGCTGCATATTGCAGAAAGTTTATTTTGAGAAGCTTTAGTCAAAACAGTTTGGAAACTATGAAATGAGTCATTTTTTCTTAAAGAAATGTAACTTTGTCTATTCCCACTGCATTTTTGGTTTGGTAGGAGACATCTTTATTCCACAGGATTTTAAAAGCATGTTTAAGATTCCATAGGTTTAGTATTACATCACTAATGGTTTCTAATGAGATCCAGGCAATGGCAAGACAGAGGGGGAAAGAACAGCACAAAAGCTGAATTCTACAACACCAAGCACCATGTAAAATGTGGAAAAGTCTCCATGCTTTATCTATTGCTGATAAAAAGGGGGAAATTCATATTCAATCAACCAGATGTGTGGATGACATGATACCCAATGTTTGGCTGTTCAGAATCAGTTGTCTAACAGGCTGAATTTCTTACTTTTCATGCAGATGTTTGCTGCCCCGTGTTTATGGTCAAAATGAACCAGTAATATCTAGATGTTTTATCTCTCCTATTGAGTCCTTGGGGCCTCAACTACTTTGGCTTTGTTCTCATAGACAACTCTGAGATAAAAAAATGACATAAATTTTCCTTTGGGGATAATGTCTATGTATATACAGGAGGATAAATCTTCCTCAAGCTTCCAGCAACTCTAGCATTTCAAGGAAGGTAGATGAGAGGGCAGCTGGAGTCGGCAGGATGACCCATGGGTGAGTCATTTTTCTATGGACTCATCCCTCAATTTCATCTCAAGGCAATTTCAACAAGGCGATTTGTTGGCTGAGTACAGAGCTTCCATGCGTAGAGCACTACAGCAGTTACAGTGGGGGGCAGTGACAAATGAAGGCATAGTTTCTGCCTCCCAAGAACAGACAATCTAGTGAGGGGGCCAGACACAACAGACTGCACCACAAAATGGAAGGTGGAGGGTAAACAATTCAATAAAAATATATCTCATTCTCTTCAAATGAAGTAGGACAAGTTGTTTTAGAATTTGGGGAGCAAGTCTGAAAAGGAGATGGTAAGATGAGATGTTTGAGAAATTTGAAATACTTTCAAGTAAGGAAGTATCAATGTCTTAAATTATTTACAGTGAGTGTCAGCATTCACTCACACAACAATGATAGAACACATATGACATTCCAGGAGCAGGCTAGGCCAGTTAGTATCTTTCTTTAATAAATGCACAACTTATTAAATTTTGTCAAGTTTCTTAAGAAAACCACTATACTATGACATTCAGCTGAAGAATAAAACCTGGATCACTCTACTAATGTCTTTCTTGAGATAGATGAATAGATAGAAATAGTTTTATATACATAGTATAATATTTGGGAGTATTACTTATCTAACAAAGAGAAGCAACTTCACTCTCAGAAGTGGCTGAACTTGAGATAGATGTTTCTTTACAATAAGAGATAGGAATTTGATGAATAAAAAATTAAGATTATGAAAAAATTAAAAGGTGAGGTTATTGTTTTAACTTCAGATGTCATCTTTAGATATTATCTGAATCCTGCTGTAAAAGGAAATTTGAATACTTGCATTTTTCTTATAATCCCTTTCTTCCCTATTTTAAAAAATTATACTATTTGCTTACATTGTCAAAGTATATAACATTCACATTTTGTAATCACAAATTCCAGCAGTTTCTCACCTTTAAATTTATATTTGAATCAGTTAATTATAAATATGGTCTAAGTTCAATAGAAAACAACTATATTCCAGCCACTAAAGGCAAGTAAATAGTTTGCATCAATTTTCTCCTCCCCTCTCCTTCACTGGTGATTGTGGTTTCATGTTACCACTTAAAATTTTCTAAGGAACGTATCCCATTGTCCACATGTTGTATTGTTAGTTTTTTAAAAAATCTTCTGACAAAGTGGAAATGCTGATAAATATTTTGAAGTCAACACTTGCTATAGTTCCCCACCCATCCTGCTATTCCCCAACCCCCAGACAAAAATATTTGTCCAATATGGCAGAGTAATGCATAGATTTTTTTTTTCTTAAATTGGGCAACTACAGACATCCAGTGTTTATGAAGAATCTTGTTTTAAATATTAATTACTAAAGGTGCAAAGTAGTCCTTCAGAACATCTGAACATTTGTAGTGAGTAAACTGTGGTCAGAAAGGCTTCATCCAGTAGCAGCAAACATGATTTTTCTCCTTTTACTATGACCTTTCTTCAAACATTTTGTGTATCTTATAATGGTATCTGGATAAGATCACCCAACATCTAGAGTTTCAAGTGTCTTTCAGCAGTCTTTAGGCCAGAAACATTTTATCTGCTGAATTAAATATGCTCCTTCTACTTTTACCTGTGCCAGATTTCTCCTAGGTTCTATTTGTTCTCCTTTTTGACAACATAGAACTGAATATTTCCCATAGATTTTAGGTCACTGTCCATCTATGCAGTGGCAAGATCATCAGATCTGTCAGTTTAATCTTATAGTGTAGACAGACCACCCTCTTCAGTACGGACTGAAAGTTGTACTTAGAACATGCCTCAGAAGTTTCTGGCTACCATCTGTGTAGACATGAACTCAAAATTCTCTCTCAGATCTGAATTTTCATGAAAATCAAACTGAAGTGAATAGAAGGGTGAAAAAAGAAGCTCATTAACAAAATTTCAAGACCATGCCTGATTTTCATTAGATCCATTATTTTAGTTCTCTTTTAGGGTATGAGCTTATAGGCCAGCGTATATTTGCACAGTTATCTTAATCATTTCTTTAAAATCAGGAGTTTTATGTATAGCATCAGAGGGTACTATTAATATAATGCTCTTTACAATGGCTTCTTAGGTGCCGACTGAATTTTCCAAAGCTTTGTAGAGATGATTTCAATACTATAGGACTGGGTTTAGGTTATGAAGATATTTAAATACCTTGAAGTCATTTGGAGTGTCCCAAACATTAACGGAGTCAATATCAATTTGGCATCATGACATTAGCTCAAAACAACACCTATATTTTAAGCATCTACTGTGTGCTAGACACAGTGCTACGCAAAGAGGATAAAATCACAAACATGAGAGACATGGCCCTAGTCCTATTAAGTTTGAAATCTAGTAGGGAAGTAAAAATTAAATATCATATTGCAATGTGATAACCCTGCTCTGGAGAAAGTATAAGGCATTGTCAGAGCACAGAGAAAGGTAATGAGTCCAACTTGTGTCTGTTAAGCTTTCTTGGGGAAGTGGTATCTAAGAGTGGTATCTGAGACTTGCAGGAAGAATGGGAATTAGAAAAAAGGGGGTGGGATGGAATGCAAAATACTTCTTAATTTCCCAGGCCTTTCGTTGTTCTTCCTGGGCCTCACCTGGGGTCACTTCTCCAGGTGAGGAGCAGTAGTCAGACTCCTTGTCCCCTATCACTCTTGCCTTGTGCAATCAGAAGAGATCAGAGAGGAGAGAGGAGTGGAGGGTGTTTTGGGGTTCTGGGTCTGGATTTACTGTCTTTCCTTTCAAAGAAAGGCCCTCTTGAGAGTAGCCAGTTTGAATTTTCCTTGGTGACTGAAACCTGACTGAGATCTCTACCACACACCCCTGGCACCCAGTGTCCTGTGATTTCCTCCTAAAGTTTTCCATTAACAAATAAACAAAAATGTTGGCATGTGGACTACTGCCACCAGTTGACTGGTTTCCGTCTTGGACAGTGCCATAGACACCAACTTCGCATCATGTCCAGCCACTTCTTGGAGCTGCCCGCAGAAGCTCTGGCACAATGGTGGGTCATTGAGTTACATTTTCCAGAGTGGAGTCATAATTGCAAGATTTACTGAGCAAAGAAATATGACCCATTAAATTCAATCTAAAAATAATTTCTGCTCTGAAAAAGAAAATCTAATTACCTTGTTCTTCACTATGAAAAATTGGCTTCATCTGGGTAAGGAGACATGGAACCTTCCTTTGAAGCAGACCCCACATTCTAAAGTATCACTGGCAGAGTCTGGGGCCTGCTTCTCATTAAATAATTGACATAAACCTCCCCCAAATAAACACTGAACCCTTCAAAAATAGGGAATTACATGAAAAAAAAATGTATATGTGCTTTTAGTAGAAGACCTTCTGTGAAAATTTGTTATCAGAAAGCAATTTACTTTTCCTTTTGTCAGCTGGTGTTAAAACCTAAGAAGAAGAAAGTATGGATGGAGCTCTAGTTGAAACTTCAAGTCAGTCTTAAATCTATTATAGATCTTATCAGAGTTAATGTTGATCTTAAGGGAGTACTTTCATATTTATGGTCTTTCATCTTATCTCTCTAAATTTTTTATTTATTTAATTCATTTATTAAACTAAATGTATGGCTAATAAAATATGAATCTTGAAAAGTATTGTATTTCCCTCGGAGGATTTTGGTCTTTAAATTTAGAACACTATAAGCGCATTGTAAGAAAAAAAACCCATAACAACTCAACTGTTAGAGTGTGTGTGTGTGTGTGTGTGTATACATTGCCTCTTTCTTCAAGGAATATGATCAATATATATACAACTCAAAAACAGTTAACCAACAAGTAGAGAAAAAGGGTAAGTTCTTATGGGTTCATCCCAGACAAGGTGATACCTAAATGGGCTGAATGTTAGTGTGACAAAAACTATTGTTTGAAAATTCCAATCTTGTTGCCACATACCTGTGACTTTTCAGGCTTATATGTGGAGAAATAACAACAACAACCAACACAAAACATATCATTTTCTATCTTGAAAGGCCCCTTTGATAATGGATTGAGAAAGATAATTACTACTTCACTTAGCTTTCTAAATACTTTGTGCCAATGGATTTCTGCCTTCCCAGGTAGGTTTTATCATTTAGCTTTTGTATACTTCTTAAACAATGACTTTGTTCTGTCCTTAACAGGTCGAGAATTATGAAGACAATTTTGTTTGCCTCTGCAAAGTGTGAGGCAGTAGTCAATAAACAACAATCAAGTATTTTCCTGTTAAAGAGACTGCTTCTAGAGGAAGCCTGTGGTGGTTGTAAATTATTTCCTGTTTTGAAAAGTCCTTCCTATCTGAACAGAGTTGTGGATTGTACCAATGTCAATTTCCTGGGTTTTGATATTATGCTGTAGTTATGTAAGATGTTACCACTGGGGAAAACTGGGTGAACAGTACTTGGGACCTTTCTGTACTGTTTTGTAACTTCCTGCTCATCTTTTATTTTATTTCAAAATAAAAAGTTTAAAAAATGAAAAATAGTAAAATAAATGTCAGTGGTTAGGAAGAGCAAATAAAGAAAAAAGTCCTTTCCAACCAACTCGAGAGGGTACATGTCTGTATGTTAAGACTCTGTTTATTAAATATAATCTTTGCTTTAATGTAGTCTTGTAGAAGCCTCCTAGCAAGCCTGTCTACCTTACATTCCTCCAGAGATGCAACTCTTGACAATTTTGACCCTACATGAGAACACTGGAGATTGAAAAAATTTAATGTAAAAATAAAACTGAAGCAATAACAACTTCCTAGCAAATATGAATAGCACTTCATTGGTTTATGTTCTATAACACTAACATTCTTTACAACAAATAATCCAATGCAACGAATTCTGTCTCTACTCTGACAGCCACTCTTCCAGAACAGAAGACATATGATTATAAAGCCAGAAGAAAACAGGTCTCACCAGAGAAATTCAAGGAGACTTAAGTTCATCGTTCTACTTTCTACACCAGTAGAGTCTCCCCTACTGAGGCCATGGGATTGTCAATGACATGTAACCAGCTTTGGAACCACTGGAAATGTCCTCTTCATGTCTAGCTGAAGACACTGATCATATGACCACACAGTTCACTTTAAAGTGTCCTTACTCCCTAAATTTTACCCATTCATTTGGAAACTCCCCAAATCCTCTGGCCAACTCAGGGGAAACAGAAATATAAATATAAATCTTCCAAATTAATTGATGTTGTACATACAAAATAGCCAACTGCTTGCTTAAATTGGCTGAACAGAAAGGGACCATTCAGGAATGGGTTTTGTTTCTGAGCAAGTGCACATGATCTAAGAATGATGTCATAAGCTCTTTCAAATATTTTGGGGTCAATTTTAAATCACAAAATAAATAGAACTAGTCAAGTTCCCACTTCTTCCAGCATGTAAAAATTAATAAGTGGAAAATCCAAAAACTCTAGCAATTTCCTTCAATAAGTGGTGGTTAATTGACAAACTGTGAGGCTTTTGGATTTAAAGCCAACCCTTGGTCCCTGTGTTCTTCAATCTTACTTGGTACACAGCAGAGCTAGCAACACATCTGTTGATTTGAAATACCACATTATATAATCAGAAACTGAGATAAGCTCACATTTGATATAAAATTGGGTTTTATTTTAAAAGTCTATAATCCATATTTGTGCATGTAAAATCTTCCATTTTTCCAGAAAAACAAAATTTTAGGGCTGGGGAATGACTCCCACTGGAAGAAAGTTATATAACTGAATTAAATTAGTAAAGCCTTAGCTAGGCTGAGGGAAAACAGAACAGCACTGAGCAAAACTAAGGTTCTGGATCTAGTCAAGAGGAGACAAGACAAGTTCACAACTGAATGAGCTTGGCTAACACTGTAACACTATTGCCATGTTAAAAGAAAGATTCTTAAAAAGTTGGTATTTCACAAAAGGAATATATGCCAATTAGACAATAGTGTTTCTTTTTAATTAATAGACTTTGTTTTTCAAAGGATAGATTTTTAAAATGCTATATTTGACAACAGGTTCTTTTGAGAATAACATATTTATAAATCATGATACGCATTCTGTCTCCATTTTCATTTTCTTTATGCATTTGGTTAAAACACCACGTCTCTCAGTTCAACTGGTTCACTGGATTTGCTCAGGGTAGTCAAAACCCTAGACCCTGCCAGCTTCCACAGGCTAAGACAAATTCTGGACTAGGACCTCACAGGCCTAGTTAACATTCCTTCAACTTTAAAAACCATAAGAAATGGTAAGAGTCACCTCTCTACACCAATTAGAAGAATATAATATTGATGACACAGCAGGACCCAGTGAAGATACTATATAGAAGTTCATTCTAGGAACACTGCTCATGATCGTAAACCTGGGGTAACATCGAATGCCCAGCAGTGAGAACTCAGATAGATGAATAATGTCATCACGGCCCATCAGACCTATACATCCAAAACAGTGTTTAGTAAATATTCATAAAACAAGAGTGATGTGTATCAATATCTCAAGCAGGGTTTTCCTCATCCAGAAGCAAGGACAGGAAGCTTCTTCAAGGAGGCATTGGGATTGGGAAGTCCCACTAACACTGGGAAGAAAAAAGGCAGAAGTTCTACAATTTGAGGACTAGCTATGGAGATAACATGGAGTGTATGCTTTCCTCCCACCTCTTCTTGTTCTGTCTGTCTCACAAACATGGAAGTAGATTGATAGTTGCTTCTCAGACAATACACATAGTCTAAATCCTAACCATAGCTATGTGTGTTGGGATCTAACTCACTTCATCCAAAAAGGCCAGCAAGAGTTGCAGCCAAGAGTCTGAGCGATCCATGGCATCACTTGTCTGGGCATGATACTTGGCCAAAGTCCTGCAGCTGGCCCATGCTTCTGACATTTATCTTGACCATTTCTGGCAGCAGAAGAAGAAATTAAAAGGTAGACCAGGGCAAAACTGAGACCAAACCTAGACACAGTGAAAGACTCCAAGTTAGGGCTTGACCGGCAACTAGACATGTGAACCAGCTGCCTTATTTTATAGATGGAGAAATTAAAATTCAAATTGGAGGAGGAATTTATCCAAGGATGTACAGTCAAGACCAGAACTCAGGTTTCTGGACTCTTTGCCTCTGTTCCAACAGAGGTGTGACTTTACTCTGTTCTCTGACCTTCTTCTGGATACAGCAACCATCTGTGGACCTGCTGCTCTGAAGCCCTAAATGATGTATGGAATAAACAGCATCTGCCTTAGGGCTAGAGCACACCCTGGCATCTCCTATCCACTTGTCCAAAGATCTGGATAATAGACTCTGCTTAACTCTTGCAGCCTTCAAGTCAAGGGTCTTTTGATTGAAGGTACAATGTAAAAAAAAAGATAGTTTTTGTTTTTACAAAGATTTTGCTTAGTATAGAGACAAGAAATAAATTATGGCCAGGCCTCATGTAAATGAACTGGATATGAGAAAATCAGAATTGAGGCTACTCCGTCCTCTTGGGCTACATGTTGCCTGTCATCTGTGAATCTTTGTTCTGTTCTCATGGCCAGGTTGGTTGGTTAGTTGGTTTATGCATCTTACATATGCCCCAGAATGGCAATTAGTCTCAACTCTATTTCAAAACCCCTTAGCTCCAGTGCTCGCCATTGATTGCCAACTGTCCCTCTGTCTTAGTTCAAATCCTCAAAAGACAGAATCCTCCAGGCTTGACTTATCCATGTTTGGGTGTGTCATAGGCCAGTGGTCAGCCTAATGACTTGGTCAACATTGGGCTAGGAATCCACCTATAGTTCTACAAAGGATTGAGGTTGTGTGATCCATTTCTCACTCAGGTGGCTCATGCAATGAAAGAGTGATCAAATATTCTGCCTCCACTAGCTCCTCACAGAATTTAGCCTCTTGCCTGTCTGAATTTTGGCATCCACAGTAGTCCAATGCTTGGTGCCTCTGGGTGAGAGGTCTGCGCCATGAACCAGGTTTAGGATGTGGCCATCTCAGAATGGCTAATAAATGACGTCGTGTCATTTACACAGTCAAGGCCCAGGATATGAAACTTAAACTAAGAGCTAATCATTGCAAAACAGCTCTCTTTGTGGAGGAGGGGTCCTTGCTCCCTTGCAGTTGAGATTATTTTAAGGTAAAAGATATTTGTTTGCTTGCTAAGCCAAAGTGGCCCTCAAAGAGATGGAGATCTTTTTAGGCCAGAAGGGCTGTACTAGTTGAAGACAATGGGCTTAAAGTCTGTAACTTGACAGGCCACTAGAGGTGAATACTAACTGTTGGCAGCATTGTACTGTCATATATTCCACACATGCAATTGGACAGGGAGGATATAAAGCACCCAAAGTGCTAGGTGCTTTATAGGTGAATCAATATCTGTCATTTTTCCCTAGCCTGTCTCTATATCAAAAAATGCCTAGTGTTTGTTTCCAAAGATCAGCGGAGGACTTGACAAGAGAAATTCACTTTGCTTGTTTTTAATCTTCTAATATTCCCCTAAATTTGAAATTCCCTTTTTGAATTACTAATAAATATTTATTCAAAATTGAAATGATTATATATTGAAGGATATTATAAAATATAATGCAATCAACCATATTTATTTATTTTTTAATTTCTTAATAATCTGTGTTGCCTGCTTAACACTCCAAAGGGTAAAAGTTAACATAGATTGTTTAAAATCAAAGGTTAGTAGAGTCACATCATCCTACACAATTTTTTCCCCAACATCAGGGGCTCTTAAAATATCTACAACAGATCATTTAAAATATTTATATTTTAACTTTTTGGCTGAAAACACATGAGATAATATGTTAAAAGGGCAAAAAAAATTTTAAGTCTACATAAATGTAAGGAATAGCTATTATTAATAGGATAAGTAATTGGTTCTAAATATGCATAATCACAATAATACTGTTTCTTTTTATCTTTATTTTCTCTTTGCAGCATTTCGGTTGCTTTTTTACTTCTAGAATCACCTGCTGAATTAACCCCATTATTCTTCTGTGGGGATTTCTGCCAAATAAGTAGCTAAAGATATAGAGAAAAATGTCTAAACCCAGCAGAATATTTTGTAAAAATTATTTACAGATTTCCCTACTCTACCCATAGTTTTAATTGATTATGAGTGGATATAATTCCATTCTCTAAGCATCGTATTCTCAGTTATTCTTAGACTACTACAAATATGTGATATTGGGCTAGTAAGCAGTAGTTGAAGAAAGAAAAGAGAGCTGGTAGGATGAAGAACAAATCCAGGGAAAATAAGATAGCAACCACTTCGAGGTGAAAGCATGGAGTTCCCAAGCTGGGGCCAACAGAATGGTCAAGGCAGGGAAATGTCAATAACTTGAGGAGATTGCATGAATCTGGAAGCCTTTATATATACTACAGAGGATTAAGAACTAGAAAACATACCAGTCTGAAAGATTGGTACACAGGAACCAGGCACAAGGCTATACTAACATAGAAACTTTAAAACAAATTTAGGCTTGTGTACTACACTTATTTCTGGGGCTGGAGCCTCTGACAGGGTTTTTGGCCCTGGAGGTAGGAACAGGAGAGCCACATGAGAGAGAGAGAAGAAAGTTACGATGACCAGAGGACATGGATGGAGGATTCAGAGGCAAGGAGAAAGACTAACAAATGCATACAAATCTTAGGTTAGTATCAATTACACAAAATTTGCTAATCCACCCATTATATTCCTTCTAAGAGTTCTCTCAAGCTGAAGCTTCCTCAAGCTAATTAGAATTACTACTCTCTTACAAGACAAGATAGTACCACTAACCAGGTATACTAAATACTAATGGCAGTCATGACCAGTGGCTGCTTTGTGGGGAGGAATAAAGCAGGATACTGATTTTGAGGACCACTAAAATGTCCCTGGGGGGTAGTTCACCAGAGCTAGTCCTAAACACACCAGTGAAAAGGCAAAGCCCGTGCTCAGGCAAGGTGGTCTCTCAGAGTCTGGCGAGCAGTGAGGTGGGCCAGGCTCAGTGGAGGTGGGGCCTTGTCATTGCACTCATCTATTGGGGTGGGCTGTACCCACTATGGAAATGGTGAAGTCAAGTCAGAAAGATGGAAGGCGAAGGGCTAGGCTGAGTGTGCAGGTAGGAGGCGAGAGCCCAGTCAGTACAAGATTCAGGAGAGGGAAATCTGTCAAGGAGAGATCTGGAATGAGAGCAGCAGCTGCTTCTCACATTGCTTGTTTGTTTTGTTCCAACGCTTAAAGAGTTATCATTCACTCAAACCCCAATTCATTCATTCATTAATGTTGAGCATACTGGAGAGATCAGGAGAATGCTAGGACTAGGTTTGCAGACATGAGCAAGGTGAAATTCAACCTGTATGAAGATCGACAAGTAACCAGGTTGTTAAACCATGGTGAGATAAGTACTAAAAAGAGGGAACAATTATTATGCAGGAGTGAAGGTGGTCCCTTGACCTCTGTGTGCTCCCAGCAAACAACACCTCCCCAAGCCTCCACTCAACCCTCAGTAGGGTTGACAAAGGATGGAGTTCCTGTAAAGAAATCCCTCCCTCTTCTGCAACAGTCCCAGTTTCCCCACCACAGTCTGCATAAGAGACCAACTGCATGATGCCCTACATTCTTCAAGACTCCAAAGACTTCCAAATCTTCCAGCATCACCCCTACTCCCATATCCAACTGACTCTGTGCATATCCTGCCCTGACCTAGCGTCATACCTCTTTCTGACTTCCCTAGAACTCAAGATCAGTCATCAGCCAAGACCCTAATGTCAAACTTTTCTTTGAATGCTCCCTTCAACTTTATGCTTTATGCTTCCCTCACAATTTATAGCTCTCCTGATGACACCCATACTTCCTGTAGCACAGAGCTGGAGCTACAGGGGGGTGGCCTCCTTCCTCCCCCTTGTCATTTTTCATCCCTCACTTCTTCTTAAAAATACTACCTAATATTCTTCCTTATTGCAGTCATTTACTGATCTCTGCATTACTCCCTTCATTTCTAGAAGATTTTAGCTCCTGGCTATAGCTCTTTCTGATACTGTTTCTGCCATAATTCTCAGTAATTTCAGTATTCATGCATGTGATCCTTCTAATACCCTGGCCTCTTGGTTCCTTAAGCTCCTCTCCTGCAGTGATCTTTCCTCCAACATACCTTGGCCACCCACCCTCCTCTACCAGCTGGCATCCCGGGATCCATCACTCTAAACACTACTTTCTGTGTAGCAAGCATGCAGGCAGCTGAACCCAGCTGGGGGAAAACAGACAGATAAGCTCGCTGCTTTTACTTAAAATTCATGACCACTAATGTCAAGTGGGTCCTAAGTGCTACCTGGAAATTCTGCTCTGTTTCCTAAGTCCAAACATTGTCTGTTCCCTTAGAACCTCCCAAACCTCCTGCTTCCCTACTTAGTCTTAGCTGGAGAACTTGCTTCCTGTTCCACTGAGGAAATGGAGGCAATTAGATAAGAATGGCACCATATTTTCCAATCTTCCTATAGTTGAATCCAGATAGTTTGCCTTTCCTCCTGCACCAATGTCTGTTTGTCCATACTCCTATCTAAGGCCTACCCTTCTACCTAGCTCTGGGTTCCATCCTCTCTCACCCACTCAAGGACATTGCTCTAGCAATTGTCACCTCTCTTGTGCATCACCAGTTATCTCTCTACTGGATTATTCCCATCATTATCAGGCAGGTTAAAATATATCTCACCTTTAATTAAGAAGAGAAAAAGAAGGCTTTGTTAAACCCACTTGACTCTCCAGCCTTTTTAAAAAAATTTTTTTAAACAGCTTTATTGAAGTATAATTTACATGCCATGCAATTAATCCATTTTAAGTGTACAATTAAATGATTATTAGCTGTACAAGTTGTACACCTATTCACACAAATTAGTTTTAGAAGATTTCCTTCTCCCTATTGAGACTCCTAATTCCCATCCCCAACTACATTTCAAGCATGCCCCTCCCCTCTAAAATGCTCACCTCATCCCTCAGATGTGGGTCTATCCTCCCAGTCCCCGAATCCCTGGTGAACACCACCATCATTTGAGCACCGTAGTGTTAATCAGTCAGTACCAATATAATGGCGAGTACATGTGGAGCCCATTCTTCTGATCTTGTGTCACCTCACCTTGGATAATGGGCTCAAGCTCAATCCAAGATAATATAAGTGGTGCTAGCTCACTGTTGTTTCTTAAAATTGAGTAATATTCCATTGTAAACATATACCAAATTTTAATAATCCACTCATGAATTGACAGGTACTTGGGTTGTTTCCACAACCTAGCAATAGTGAATTGTGCTGCCATAAACATTCAGGTGCAGATGTCTTTATTATAGAATGTCTTATGCTCTTTTGGGTAGATGCCTAGTAATGCTATTGCTGGATCAAATGGTATTTCTATTTTTAGCTCTTTGAGGTATCTCCAAATTCTTTTCCACAGAGGTTGCACTAATTTGCAGTCCCACCAGCAGTGTAAGAATGTTCCAGTCTCTCCACAACCTCGCCAGCATTTGTTGTTTTGGGATTTTTCGCTAGCGGCCAATCTCATTGGGGTTAGGTGGTATCTCATTGTGGTTTTGATTTGCATTTCTCTAATGATTAGAGATGTTGGACATTTTTTTACATGTTTGCTAGCCATTATTATGTCTTCTTTGGAAAAGTTTCTGTTCATTTCCATTGCCCATTTATAAATGGGGTTGTTTGATTTTTTTCTTGTTAATTCTTTTGAGTTCTAGGTAGATTCTTGTTATCAGATCTTTATCTCCAGCCTTTATCTTAATCCTCTGCTCCTCTTTCGACAAATTCTCAAAGTGTTGTCTCTTTCTACTCACTGTTTCTACTTTTCCTCCCACCCTGTCTTGAACCCAAGCTAACCAGGCTTTTTCTCCACCATCCCCTTGAATGTTTTCAAGATCATCGATGTTTCTACCTTGCCAAATCCAGTGGTCAATTCTTGTCTTACTTAACCTGCTAGCATTTGACACAGTCAATCACTCTTCCTTTAGGAAGTCCTTTCATCACTTGGTTTCTAGCACATCATATCTTCCTGGGTTCTCTTGCTTCCCCACTGGCTATTCTTCTTGGTCTTCTTGGCTGGTTTCTGGTCTTTACTCCAATCTTTAAATGTTGGAGGACTCTAAAAATCATCCTGAGACTACACTCCTCTAACTTACTTGCTGCTTTGATCTCATCTTGTCTCTTGGCATTACTCTCCTTGCCAATGCTAGTGACTCCCAAATATATGTCTCCATCAGGACCCCTTTCTTGAACCCCAGCTTGTACATCCAACTGCCTATTTAACAATTCCAATCAGATGCCTAATTGTCATGTCAAATATATAATGTTCAAAACTAAACTATGATTTTTCACCCCCCTGACCCCTCCTTCCACACTTTTCCTAAATTTGGTAAATGTAGACTACATTCTTCCAGTTCCTTAGACCAAAACCCTTGAGCTCATTTTTGCGTCCTTTCCAGCGCTGTGCTGCTAAACAAGTAACAGCAGGCTCTCAGCTCTGAAGGGTGAGAGGTAGGGGAAGGCCTGACTTCCTTGTGTAAATACTCCCAATATTGTCCATTTCTAGCTATAAGGATGGGGTTTCTAAGTGGTCCTTAGGAATGGCACATACACAATCAGTTAATCCCAATGTTGCATTCTGCTTATTCAGTCATTCTGTGTAGTTCCAGCTTCGGGAGAATTAGTAAAAGATGTGGGACTGCATTCTTCTCTCTTTATAGAAAATAAAACAACAGCTTTCCACCATACCAAGCTAGATTGCTAAAGAGATAATCATAAGAAGCAGGAGAGTAATGGTAGCATGCTGCATACCAGGAACCCTGTCCTATGACATTCCCAGTAACAATCTGGTCTCCAAAAAATGGCTAATTGCAAATATTTGATAAGTTCTTAAAAGTTTTTTCCAAACCTCCAAACCCTAGGGGAAGATAGAGTGTTCCCAGGCCAGACTAAAACCTTTTAACCTTAAGTCCCTTAAACATAAATATGTTGCCAAGATGCCGAGTGGATATTTAAATCATCTACTTCCTGTTTTAGTGCTATCTCTCTGTTTTGGAGAGGGACCAAAAATGTTTCATTTCTTTTGGCACTGCTTTCTTCATTTAAAAAGGATTTATACTTCAGGGGTTTTGACTCCAGGAAAAAAAATAGCACATATTTTGGATGTCAGATTCTTAATGTTTTGACCCTTTCAAACAAAAACGCACCACTCTGTAGCCAGTGGGGTGCGAGAACAAGATCAGGGACAGAACATGTTCAAATGGGCTTCTGACTAACAAGTAAAGAGGGAAAATTGGCCCACCTACAATAACCTGTTTAGGCAACATTAAAAATAGCCCATCCAAGAAGGAGATTTTTGCTAGACCACTTGTAAATAGTTTTGCTTAAATATAATTTAACATCATTTATCTAAGTACTTCCATTGTCCCTGAGCTATCAGTCAATTAAACTTCAAGTGTGATGAAAACACATTCAAGACTAGTCTTGTAAGGCTTTCATTAAAGTGAAAAGGACTGAGTAAAAGATTCTGAATGATGTATTTTGGACAGAGAGGGTTTTTTGAAGGTTCTCAACTAGGATGAGGGTTGGTTAGAAGCGAGTGGGGATAATTTCAGAATATCCTGAATAGTTTTGTTTTTTTTTTTTTTTTGAGACAGAGTCTCACTCTCTTGCCCGGGCTAGAGTGAGTGCCGCGGCATCAGCCTAGCTCACAGCAACCTCAAACTCCTGGGCTCAAGCAATCCTTCTGCCTCAGCCTCCAAAGTAGCTGGGACTACAGGTATGAGCCATCATGCCCGGCTAATTTTTTCTATATATTTTCAGTTGGCCAATTAATGTCTTTCTATTTTTAGTAGAGACGGGGTCTCGCTCTTGCTCAGGCTGGTTTCGAACTCCTGACCTTGAGCGATCCACCGGCCTCGGCCTCCCAGAGTGCTAGGATTACAGGCGTGAGCCACCGTGCCCGGCCCTGAATAGCTTTTTAAAACAGGTCACCACTATCAGCCTGTGTGGTTAGAAAAATGCTCCAGCTGATTCTGACTGTACTTCATACTCCCCTCCCCAGTTATGATTCCTCAGGGAGATAAGGTAATATTAGAAGTATTAATATGATGTCAGTGAATGCTGCTTTTGACAATTAATTGAATTTAATTCACTTTAGCATTTGTTGAGCCTCTACTTTGTGTTTGATGTGCTCAGCACTGGAAATGAGGCTGGGATATACAAAGGTCAATAAAAATTATTCCTGCTTTCTAGTGAAACTCGATTGGTCAGATATAATACATGGAGGTTTATGCTCTGAGAGCCATTAACTCTGACCAGGGCAATAAGGAGGTGGTGATACATGAGTCGAACCCTGAATTATGGATTGACTTTCAATCAGTAGAGAGTGAATGGAAAAGCATCCAAGACCAACGAAACAGTCTTAGCTGACAGCACATGTTGATAGACTCGGGCTTGGGAAAGTCTGTAGGCCACCTGGCTGGTTAGTCATTCCTGCCTGGCCCAGGAGTTGCCAAGAGGCTTGCCCACACACAGCTCACTGCTGCACTGTCAGCTAAAAGGGGATGGGGAGGCATTCTCAGACTGAGAGTGAAAGGCTGAGAACACAATGAAGGCCCAAGCAGACCTCACAAGTAAACTTTGGGTTTCATGAAACTGCTGCCATTTTAAAAATTGGCACACACTTGCGTGGGTGTGAAAAAGAGAAGATCTTCATCCACCATGGGGGGAGACTAACGGAGAAGTCAAAGGTTTGATCCTCTCATTGGCCAGTTTTGTGGTGGTTGTAGCTGTCACCTCAGGAAGCCATCTCAGGGGACACACTGTTGTCCTGGGGTGTAGACAAGAGGATATTGACTACTGGAAAAACAGCATGTATATATCCTACTACTGGTGAGCTCATAGTTCATATTCTTGTAAATAAATTATGGAATAATTATAACTAAGTGGAGAAAGGGCAAACAGATCCCCCGTCAGGCATAATCTGGCAGTTCAAAGGCATGTCAGAAAGTGGGAACATTTAGGAAACACTGATTAAGACAGCTAAGAGTAACCCATTGGAGGATTTGCTATCTCCAACCATTGATTTCTTTCATATGGGTAGGATTTAAGTCAATTTGCTGAAAATGCAGGATGAGGCCAATTGGATTGATTAAACAGCAATTGGCAACTAGTCATAATATGTTCACTTGTAGTAAGCATTTATGATTCTTATGTTTCTACTACCTCTGAGAACAATATTAATCAATTTAAATACTTTTATAAAAATTCAATATCTACAAAGTATTTTGGTGACCTTACTATTTCTGTAAGCCATCCAAGATTCCTTTTAAAAGTTTATAGCTTTGATTTTCTAACTATTGTCAAAAAGTGGGGGGGAAATCCTTAAACTCAAGGGTGTTCTTGTGGAATTTGGCTCCCAAGTCCCGTTTCTGTCTGTATAGTTTAATTTTTTTCTAACAATGAAAATATGTTCTCATCACCTCTGCAATACAAAGTCCAATGTTGGCTCACAGCCTTTTGTGATTGTGAGTAAGCTGTCAAGGCATTAATATTTTAGTGGCTTCAAAGTTGATTTGAGGGAATTTTAATCTTATTTTCTTTGTTTTCCAATGTGACTACCCTAAACCTCTCTTTTCATGTTGGAAAATAAAAAATGGCAGACATGACTAAAACTGACAGTCAAAATATAGACAATTATACCTTGTTGAATATACATTTTGTTCTAGATGGAGTTCTTCTGGAACAGACATGAGCCGAAAGTAACATATATCAACTTGGTAAAAAATCTGTGGCTACAACAGGAGAGGACTAATATTTATTGAGTCTCTGTAGGCACTGCGTTAAATTATTTATATTATTTCATTTAGTTCTTACAATTCCTAGCCTCCCACCACCATTTTTTTTAGAGACGAGGAAATGGAAGCTCAAAAGGGTTGATATTTTACCTAGGTTCTCACAGCTAGTACAGACCTATACCTTTGTACTACACCCAAATTCTCTCCGTGTGTCAATTCTGATCTATCAGCTTCAGCTGCCCAAAATACTGCATTGAAAAGAATTTTAAAGCCATGAGCAAGAATCCTATGATCCATTAGCAAGAGCCCATGAGCAAGATTGGTGATAAGTATACTATTTGTGCCCCAAATATTATAGTAAGATGCCTTCCATGAACTTTTATTGGCAATTTTAGCTTGAAAGTAGGCAGCTGGAAGGAGTAAAAAATCCTCATGGATTATAGTCTTAATATTCTTTCCTTAGTAAATATAGATTTTCCATGATATAGTCTTTCCCCTAGTTGCAGCATTTTGTTATCGTTACTTTATTTTTATCCTCAAATATCCAACTACTTTTTTTAATGAGTAGGTGTTCCATAAATGTAATTGGGTTGGATGGAAAGTTTTGTATAGGCATCTCTATCCTTGTGTGTACAGGGATTAAGAAATCTACAAACCCATCATTCAGAGGAGTGCCATAGATCTAGGATTTTATTCAGGCCCGTGCCCATTTAATGAAAGTTTCTGGCCTGACTAGAATGTAAGCTGATCCCACCACCAGAATATTGTAACATTTCCCAGGGAGGGAACCTTTTGTACAAAGTGCTTGTCAGAGCACTTAAAAGGATGGCGTCCAGACTTCACCATGTATATGGAACAGTCTTTGTAGTTATTTTTGTGCCTACTTACTAACTAATGTTTGAATGTGTGGCTAAATTTAGTCTCTGAGACTTGTTTCCATTGTAACATGTAACCTGGTATTGAGGTTATCTAGGAGGAAGCAGTGCCTACATCTGAAGATTGGAGACTACTGACATTCACCATAAAGAGCCTGACAACTGAACAGGCAAATTAGCTTAGGTCATTTTATAACAACCAGTTATTGTGGGAAGTCTAACTGAGACCTCTTCTTCCTCCGCCCCTCTCCCTGCACCCCAGTATTCCAGGGTTACATGCTGGAAAGAAGAGGGAGAAATTCAGAGCCAGAGCCCTACAATGCTAAACCAACGAGCCTCTAGCCTGGGGGCAGTGGCGTTGGGGGTGGGAGCAGAGCGTTGAAACAGAGGAGATGAGATTTAAGTTTTAAAATAAACATTTATCATTTTTGAGTTTAGAAACTGGGCAGAGATGTAATCCAAGGGCCTCTGTAGCTAATAGTAAAAGAAAGTTTGACACACAACAGTTAGGGATACTGATAGGGAAAAATATAAAATCAATTTGTTTTTATACCACCAATGAATTCAGACTCCTCAATGAACCAGTCATGCTATCATGAGAAGCATTTTGTATGGTTGTGCTAACGCTTTAATATATGTAAAATCCGAGGTCTTCAGATCTCATATTCTTCAAATCCACAAGGAGCAAGATTTCCATTTCCCCCATTAGGAGAATCATTCCTCTTTTAAATAGATGGAACGTGGAGAAATAGAAATTAGGACCAGGGGCCAACTCTTCGGGCCATCATGACTCCTCCACTTGCACACAAATTGAGAATCTTCCTCCCCTGACAGCTGTCATCTCAGAGGGAGGCAACAAATTACCTTTCAAAATGTACTCAAGGCTAAATCTTCACTAAATAGTTTATTTTTTTCAATTAATAATATAGACTAATTATTAATTTTGATCACCTATTTAAAGGGACTAGTGAAGCAAATAAGAAACTATCCCATAGGGATGCCTCCGCAATCCAGGTAATGCCCTAAAACTGCTCAGAATATTGGCCCTTGGCTTGCAATTCCCAGGAGGAGATTTGGAAAGTTTTCTTTGGGTTAACTTGTTCAAGAAAAAGGATCTAGAGGTATATTTAGAAATTGCCATAGGAAAAAACTGGCCCATTTTCTGCCAATCAGTGCCCCTGTACCGAGAGCTTTCAATCAGGTTTTTACTGTTTCACTCTTATATATGGACAGGCAACCAAGGATCACCAGAATTCTGGAGAAAGAATGAAAGACAGAGACAAACACAAATGAGAGAAAATAGGAACAGAGAGGAAACTTGGATGAGGCAGGGACAGAAAGGCACTTAAAAATATAAATGATACTTCCAGGGAGATGAGAGAATTATTGTTATCTATGAAAAAAAGATCAGGATGTTATAAAAAAGGAATGTTCGACAACAAGAAGAGCAAAAGAGAACCCTTAGAAATTAAAAATGTTACACTTAAAAACATATAGCCAAAGTTAGGTAAACTCCTAGAAATTAGAATAAGATGCAGAAAAGTAGAAAATAGTTGGGAAAATATAAAACCAGAGAATTGGTTTGAGAAGTCCAACCTCTCAATAATTTAGTTAGAGCTGAGCTAGAGCTAGAGGGGGAGACAGAGGGAGAAAGAAGGCAGGAGGGAAGAAAGAGAGAGAGGAGCAGAACATAGGAAATGGTGAGAAGGAAATTATCACCAAGATGATATGAGAAAATTTCTAATTAAAATTATATTTTTCTAGATTGAACAGGCCCACTAAGTGTTCAGCAGAATGAATACAAATCCAAATGATACCAGAGTACATTGTCACAAAATTGTGGAATATTGAAGTTAAAAAGAAGATCCCAAGTACAACTGGAGAGAAAACAATCAGGCAACATACAAATGTATTCAGTAACCAAAATGACATCAGATTTGCTAAGGTCAGCATTGGAATCTAGAAGATGATAAAGATAATGCAGGTATGTCTTGAGAAGTTTTAGGAAAAATGATTTCCAGCATAGAGTTCTATGCCTAGCCAAATAGTTAATCAAGTATGAGGTAAATCAAAGACATATAAGACAATTAAGTTCTCCAAAATGTGGTCTACTCTGGATTTTTGTTAAGGGTGCTCCTCCATCAAAATGATCTTCTCCATCAAAGCAGGGGTATAAAAAAAGAGGAATAATGGGATCCAGGAAATGGAGGATTCAAATTTCAGCCCACATACAAAGGAAATTCCTTTCAATCCTAGGAAGGAAATGCCTAAAATAACTGTGAAGTGAAGATTTAGAACAGCTAGCTGTGTATCAAACTAGAAAATGCCAAGAAGTTTCCAGAAAGGATATCTTTAAAGAAGAAAAAATTGACAAATTACCTGATGTGTTTGATTGTATTGAAAAGGGTTCAATTTCCTGTCAGGCACTCTGGGGAAGGCATTAATGATAGAAAACTAAGCAGGTAAAAGAAATTAAGTCATTATTAAATCATGGGGATAGTAGGAAGGAAGGTAGTAACATGAGAAATAAAATGTAATGATATTATACTATGTGGTCAACTAGGAGCAATATTCATGCAGTTATAATACTATTGGAAGATGGGGAAGATGTTGTGTTGAAGGGGGAGGTTGTGTGAAAGTATTAACTCCTTATTTCCAATAGTAGAAAGGTAATGAGTAATATCTAACATTAATAAAGCCACAGTAATCAAGACAGTTTTGTACTGGTACAATAGACAAATAGATCTATGGAACAGAAGTGAAACTACAGAAATAGAATCACACCTATATGTAAGAAAATTGACTTTCAATAAGCAGTAAATGCAATTCACACAGAAAGGAAAGTTTTTTCAACAAATTGTTCTGGAACAATCAGATAAACACAGGGAAAAAGTTAAGCTCAAGTGCTACCTGACACTGTACATAAATATTAATTCTACATGACCATAGACCTAAACACAAAACCCAAACTGTAAAATTTCATTAAAAAAAATAGACTATCTTTGTATCCTGGGGTTACGCAAATATTTCTTAAAGAGGAAAGAAAAAGCACCAGCTATAATATGTAAAACAATGATAAATTGGAATTCATAAAAATATAAAACTTTTGCTTATTAAAAGACAACATCAAGGAAATGAAAATTGGGGCCACTGACTGGAAGAAAATATGTATAATATATATATCTGACTTGTATTCAGAAAATACAAAGAGCTCCTACAAAATCATAATGAATGAACAGTTTAATTTAAAAATTGGGCCAATAACTTCACTAGACACTCCACAGAAGATGTATAAATATTCCATAAGAACAAAAAATATGCTCAATATCATTTGTCACTAGATGAATACAAAATAAGACCACAATGAGATACCACGTAACAACAACTAGAAGGGTTTAAATTAAAAAGACTACTCCAAATATTGTCAAAGATGAGGAACCACTGGAATGCTAATCTACTGCTTAAAAGGGTTAAACCTGGCATCACTACATTGGTGCACATTTTGGCAATTTCTTACAAAGAAAAACATATACCTTAGACCCAGCAACTCCACTTCTGGGTTTTTATCCAAGAAAAATAAAAATGTATGTATATACTTAGAATTTTAAATTTTGATTTTTTTCCTGGGTTAGTGAGTACATAAGGTTAAACACTTTATTACAAAACCGACTTTGTGTTAGATAATTTGGCCCAACTATTCTGAACACATTTCAGATAGGCCAGGCTAAGCTACGATGTTCAGTAAGTTAGAGGTAGTAAATGCATTTTTGACCTATAATATTTTCAACTTACAATGGTTTATCAGGATGCAACCCCATTATAAGTTGAGAAGCATCTGTAGTATCTTTATTCACAATATCCTAAACTGTAAACACTCAAATGACCATTGACAGGACAATGGAAACCAAATTATGTATATTAATTCTACAAAGTGTTATTCATCAATTTAAAAAAAGAACTACTTATACCTGAAACAACATGGATGAATTTTTAAAAACATTAGATTGCATGAAGAGAACCAGAGAAAAAACAATACATACTGTTTGATTCCATCTATATGAATTCCAAGAATAGAAACATATAATCTATAGTGACAGAAATCAGAACAATGGATGACTAAGTTAGACAATGGGGTAATGGGGAATGACATTTTGCACACACACACACATACAGATACACATATACATACACACACATATATTATATTTAAATTCTGAGTATTTCTTTGTATGAAAATTTACTTTTTTTACTTCAATTACAAAAAACTACCAGAGAGAAAAAAACAAATGATATTGGCAGAGTAGAGAGCAGCCAGACTGACAGCCAACTTCTCCTAAATAATAATAGATGTTAGAAGAAAATGGAATACTATCTTCAATGTGCCAAGCAAAAATATTCTATACCCAGCTAAACTAATATTCGAGAGTGATCACTAAATAAAAAACAAAAAATCTATTTTTACCAAGTCTAAAAGAGTTTACAACCCAAAGTCTCTTTTTGAAAGAATTACTAAAGAATAAACTCAGCAAATAGGTATTTGATCCCAGAAAGGAAGAGTGGGATACTAGAAGCAAGGATGACTAAAGAAATCAATAAAACATATTGGTAGATTATTTTAAGTATAAGCTCTTTTTTAAAAAAATAAGTAACAAATTTTTCAGGGTTTAAAGACAAAATAGAAATAAACTATTGAACAATGATAGCATGTAGGATGACCAGGAATAGGTTGGAGGGAAAACAATGTTTATACTTGGCAATATTTACATATTAAAGTATAAAAGAATAAAAATAAGATCTTTATACTCAAAAAATAAAGATTAAAAGGGAACAAATAAACATAATAAAAATCAGAAACGGGGAAAATAAAGGAGCAAAGAATACACATGGAAAAGAAATATATAAAATAAAATATTTAAAACAAAACTAAACTACCTTGCATCCAAAAAGTTGGAGAATATAGAAAGAGCACTTTTATACTGTAGGTTAGTTACTTTTCAAATAACATGTTCAATATGTCTTATACAATATATACAATACATAGGGCCTAAAAATTCTGGAAACCCAGGGATAATAGTATCTTTATTATAATTTTTTAAGATTAAAAAATTGGATTTACTGCTTTAAATTTAGAGATAGTTCACCTGAATGTTATCAGAAGCTTGAAGAAAAACATATTGAGGAAATATTTTTAAAGTGCAACTACTATATTGTTTAAAATTAAGTTTATCCTATGTTTTCAGATTTTTCAGACATCTGAATGTATTCTATAATATTAATATATGGATGTATCTCATACATTAAATGATAGACACATCTATGATTAGATTTTGAAATCTATCTATATGCTATTAATGAGAAACCACTCTAAAATAACTATACAGGAATGTTAAATAATAAAAGATTTTAGATTTTGTAATAAGTAAATAACAATTGAAAGCAAGATGTAGCAATATTAATAGAAGACAAAATATACTTTAAGGTGAATTACTTAATGATGAAAGAAATATTCTATCAGCAAAATTTAAAAATTATCAACTTACGTGTATCAAATGACATAGCCTTAAAACATGAAAAACAATAATCACAAATTTTACAAGGAGAAATGTATAGATCTACAATCATTGTGGGAGATACTGACACAACTTCCTGGAAATTAATAGATTAAGAAAATTTTTAAAAATTAGTATAAGAGATTTGAACAATACACTTAAACTAAATTGAAAATGTTTAAGTGAATTAGAAGCCCTGAAGCAGAAATGTTTATTTTTGTTTTATTATAACATCTAACGTAAAACACCTGGCTTTAAGAAAAAGCAAAACATTTGTGTTAGATACTCTATTGACACAAACTTAATTAATCGATAACATTTTTGCTCTTACTATCTAGAATTTTAAAATTCTTTTTTTGTATATGTACACTTGTCAAAATGTTCTGCGATTTATCAAATTAATCTTTTTTGTAGCCTTGACTTTCTGTACACCTAAAGATATTTTCCTCTTTAGGTTAACTAGTTCTACTCTCTTTTCATGTTTTCTCTTATATTTTGTTTCCTTGCCAGTCTTCTATTCATTTTTATCCTCTTGGACCTTTCCTATCAGATTCTGAGAGATTTTTAAAATATTTATGAACTGTTCGTTGTCCTTCTTGATGAAGAAAACACATAAACACAATTTCCATCTAATCACCAGCTATTCCCTCTGTGTGCAAGCTGTAACAACCTTGCCCGATCACTGTCATGGTATTTTCTACCAAGTCTTTTATAAATATTAAATAGTGCATTTTTCCACGTTGTGCCCAAAGTGAAGCAGGGTCTCTTTATATACCAGAAGGCCAATCCGCATGACACATGTTTGCTTTATCAACCTCTGTAAACGTCCAGTGGTAATTTATATTGATTACATAATAAGAAACTCCATCCCTGGTACAACATGTTCTTTCAGCTGCATAGCCACACCTGTAGAAATGCTAACTCACATCTGGTTCCATAAATCTGTTCTTTCTGATCCTCTGGAGAGATACTTTTATGTAAACTATATAGCTACATGTGGAACAGGAAAGACCAAACCAGATGGCTAAACCTAGTAACCATTTCCACTCCAAGCCTTAAGCTCTTACTTTCTTCCTTGACTTTGATGTCTTTCTATTTGAGAGTTGGTTCAATTATTTCTTTTATGAAAGGTATCTCTTACTGACTTTATTTATGCTTTGACAGCCAAGTCAAAGTGCTGATACTGTTGATATTAGGAAGTTTGAAGGAATTTCTCTGAGTCAAGAATATAAATTTCACTCATAGGTAAGTAGATTCCTCCCAACTATGAATAGCTTTTTGACATGAAGATACTGAAGAAGATACCTCCATTTCCTCATCACTATATATTTTCTCTTTATCGATTCAGTTGCATGTGTCAGATTGTATCTCTACATAAAACCAACGTTAAAGACATACCAACTATAATAAATCAAATAACTAGTTAACTTGCAGGCAACTCATTTGTAACTAGTATTTGAAATACATTTAGCTTTTTCCCCCATAAAGGATTTGTCAATAAAGGCACAACAGTAAATAAATAAATGTGATAGAAGGGACAATAGCCAGCTTTATGAAGGAAAGTTTTAAAGCCACATATCCAAACAACCTTAGTGCTGCGAGAGACCACGTCTAATCCAGCCCTGTCATTATAAGTTGATTACCCAGAAGACTGAGCCCCTGCCTGACGCCATCAAGTTGCTCAAAGGCAGAAACTGGATTAAATGGATTCTTCCTGCTAGTGTCTGCTGCTAACTCATATTTCAAAGAAAGCTTGGGAGCTCAGTATGTGGAAGACTGTTGCTGAGATGATTTCTAGAAAGCAAGCCACTCCATAACTTATCTACTTGTTACTAATAGGTATTTTTCATGAATTGTGGTGTTTTTAAACTGGCCCAAACCTTTAGATCTCAAGATTTTGGGGAACCTGGATCATATCTTTTTTTCTATTAGTGTCAAAGCTTCCACAAGTCACTGTGGTATGATGCAACATTAAGAGAAGAGTTTTAGCAATGCAACAGCCAGGTAAACCTTTTCACTCTAATGCCTCAAACTGTGGCACTGGGTGGGTGGGGCGGGGGTGATGCTGGATATCACCACCTGTTTGGAATGACCAGCCTTAGCGGCAGCAGCAATAAAGTTCCAACATCTGGCGTCAGAGTGGAGCAGGCTGAGCAATCTGCTAATGGTCTCAAGGAAAACAAACTAGAGGAGGCCTAGGGTATTACAGGTGGAAAGTCCTCAAGAGACTGCCCGTCCAGTAAGCATATGTTGAAGAAAAGAGTTGGCTTACACAATTTTCATTCACGTATTAATAGATTTGCATCAATAGCTCCAAAATGTGCACAGGAAAATTTCCCCATATAAACATTATTCTATTCTAAGGAGCTTAAAAGATAAATAAAAAACATCAGGTAAAAACTAAGGCGATCCAAATAAAGGATGGACTTGCATTAAAAATAATGTATCAATATTGTTTATTTATGCCAAGTGTGCCATAGCTAATGTTAACAACAGGGGGAATTGGTTGCAGGGCATAAGAGAACTCTGTACTATTCTTACAACTTTTCTATAAATCTAAAAGTATTCTAAAATAACCTTTTATTTAAAGAATAATAAAAATAAATAATCTGACCCATCCATATGATCGCTTGTGCAAACTTGACACCATGCACAATTGCTAAGATCAAACCTGCTTTTCTCCTGCTCTTTTTCTTAAGTTTATAGAGCATTTTTAAATGTTAATATCTTAGGCTCTAGATAGTAAAATCACAGAGATTACAAAGCACAAGCACTTTCACATATGTGATCTCATGTGTTAAAAATTTAAATGCTGATGAAAGATAATTTTAGTGAGTCTGAGGGCAGCAAGATTCTAATATTCTGCAATTGTACACTACGTGCTTTGGTTTCAGACAATGCTTTTATAATAAAAATCTTTTCTGACTACATTAGAAAGTTTCAATTAAATGATAATGTGTCTTAACCATCCATTTTCAGCACTGTAGGGTTTCAGAGTGTCTCCAAACCAAACAAGACGATTCCCAATGTTGCTTTTAAAGATGAGGATGGAAAGGAACATACTTGCCCAGAAGCCTTAAAAAAAGGGGGGGGGGGTAATAAAGGCTGGAATTGGTGTTGGGACAGCCCCAGAAGGATTAGCTGAAGTTGTTATGGAGGGGACAGTGGTTAGAAACATTAAATTTTGAACTTGAGTTTTCTTGATGCATATGTCTTACATCTTGCCCCTGAAATCCAGCCAGCAAAAGTCTTCATATTTCAAAGGAAAAAGAAATGAAAACTGTCTGTATTTTAAATGACACTTTACCATCTAAAATCCCTTTGTATTAAAGATCGCGTTGCTCCCCACTTTGGCGTCATAGAAAAGGGAAAAGGCTATTAGCAGTTTATAATTAGAACCTGGAGGCACAAGGAAGCCATTCAAAACCACACAGGTTATCAGCTGTAGACATGAGGCAGGAATTCAGCTACTTTCCTATTAAGGCACCACCTGGAGTCTGAGGCCCCTACAAAATATAACGGCAAAGATTCCAAAAACTTAAACTTCACTGCAAATACTCTCTGGAAAAAGAATTATCAATCTAGAAACTACTCACAATGGAAAGAGCAATTGATTTATTTTAACAGCATATCTAAGAGCAGAAATACAAACGGCATGAAATTTAAGAAAATTTTTAAAAAATTACTCTCAAACCCATATGCTCCTCCTTTCCCATTTAGTGAGACACAGCTGGGTCAGCAGCTCCAGGCTGGCTGACACTGATGACTCCATCGAGCCTCAGGGCAATAGGGAGCTCCTTGGACAGATGTTTCCATCCCACTATTGCACAACTGTATACCTGCCCTGCAGAATGCGGTTAAGTATTGTTGTCATCATCAATCTTCGTGAAAAGATGTATCTAAGCAAGAGAGCCATAGGCCGTCATAGTTAAAGTAGGAGGCTGCCCAACAGGAGTAGGGCATTTCCAACTGTATAAATCTCACTGGGAGAAGAAAATGGAAAGTAGAAGAAAAAGAGGAATGAGAGGAAAGGAGGATGAGGAGGAACAAGAGGAGGGAGGGAAGGAAGGAGGAAGAAGAGAAGGTGAGAATCTTAACACAACCCTTATTTCCTTTCATAAAATATCTTATTTCACTGTTTTCTCTTTCATTAATTTTTAGGGTCCTTGAAAAGAGGAGAGCAAGAAAGTGATGGTCAAAATTCCCAAATAAGTAAATAAATAAAAAGGAGGAGAGCAGCTTCTTGCAGCTGCTGGAGTGCTATACTGTCAAGTACTTTAGGCATCCCTGGACTGGCTTCTGGTAATTTGCAAGAGAAAAATATTCTTCCTTTTTCACTTTTGAGTTGAGAAGGAGCTTGGGGACTTCCTTGCACCACCCAAAGCCTAACAAATATCCTAATAATTGGAGTAATTTTTCAGAATGAACCATAAGTTGCAGATGAACAAGTCATAAAAAGAACTCCATTTGAAGGAGACTCAAGTAAATGTTTATTCCAGCTTCTTGCCCCAAAGTTTACTTCTGCTTCTGTTGAACCTACAGCAGTCATTGCTATACACGCCTTCAGAGGCTAAAACAAGCTGGATTACTGAAGTCGTAATGAAGGCAAGGCACAGTTGGCTTCAACTGTCACTTTCTGCTTTTCAGAATATACATTTTCATCATTTTCAACTGTAGTGTGTCCATACACACATATATGAAATGTGTCCCGTGAGAACCTACACACATACATAGAACGTATCTGCATAGCAGTGACAGGCTTGGCTGCTTATGGGGTATAGGACTGTTCTAGTCTCTGGGCAGAGGTGCTGCCATGGTAGACAGTCCAGCCAGGACTCCTCTGAGACCCAAAGCCCCCTGTAGCATCGGTGGCTTATTCTGAGGTATGTGTGTGTGCACACATATGCTCAGCTGTGCCTTGATTTGTCTCAGAAACACAGGGAATACGTCCTGCGTGTATCACGGCAGACAAACAGGGCTTCCCTGAGCTGCAGTCAAGACTGTACCAAAAAAGGGGACATGAAGGGAGAAGAGGAATTCGAACGGTGAGAGGAGACACACAGTGTAGAGAGAGGAGGAGATAACGGAAGACAAAAACTCACATTGAAAAAATACATAAAGGTTCCTGGGGTGGAAATAAAAAAAAGATTAGAACATAAAATGCTTAAAAAGGAAAGGTACAGAAAGAGAGTGAGCGGTTGATAGGGGAAGAAATAATAGGATAACCATCCATCCCGCTTTGCCTGAGACGGTCCCAGTCTAGGACTGTTATTTTTGGGATATTATTAATAGCTCCTCCCTTCCCTCTCAGAAGTGTCCCAGTGTGGATGACAAATGGCAGAGTCACCCAGTCTGTAGACGACCCCTGGCCTAAGACAGACAGTGGCCACAAGCAGGACCAAACCTGGGAAATAGACACCAAGAAGAGCTTTAAGGAAGGGACGAAGGGAAACAATGGCTAACAACAACCTTTGAAAAAGGTGTGGGAAGGAGACTAGACACAGTATGTGGGCAGGTGTAACCAACTGGGCGAAACGTGGATACACTGAGTTGGGCCGTTGAGAGGAAAAATGTAGAAAAATTTAAAGAGGGACAGAGAAGAGATAGAAGAAAACAGAGACTAAGAGACAAGTGATTCAGGGCACAAACATGTGTAGCCTTCTCATATTTTCCGATGTGTCTGGGGATTAGCGGTTATGTTCAGCATGTATAAAAATGACTGAACGTGGCCACCCTCTCTTTCCACCCTGCGCAGGCACGGCGCAGAGTCCCACCTGTTGCTGCCTCCCTGGCCCCAGCTGGCTGCCCCAGAGCCACTCACCTCTCAGTGCTCTGCCTCCCAGACTGCGGGCTGCCTTGGCCAAGCCTCCCCCTCCGTCCCCTCCCCAGCTTCCGGTGGCCGCCTGCCAGAGGATCCGCCACCGCCACCGTGGTTTCACAGCCTCCCACAGATAAGCCACAGCATGCGAAGCTGCGCCTCAGTGCGTCATTTCTGAGACCTCTTTTGACTTTTCACTGGATCAGAATTTCATATTGCAAAAGGCGGAATGTAAATGTCAAGGGCAAGTTCAAAAGGCCAACTGATTTCCAGCAAAGCATCCCCTTACACCCAGAGGGAAGATGGAATAGCACCAGCAGTAGGGTATTCCGCACTTGGGGTTTTAAAAAATATGCCCTCTGGATTTCTACCACCATTTTGAATTGGGACGTATTATGGGTTGAACTTTGCTTCCCTAAAATTCGTATGCTGAAGTCCTAACCCCCAGTATCTCAGAATGTGACCTTATTTGGAGACAGGGTCTTTACGGAGGTAATCAAGTTAAAATGAGGTCATTAGGGTGGCCTCTAGTCCAGTACAACTGGTATCTTTATAAGAGGAGGAAATTTGGACATAGGAACACCTTCTGGGAGAATGCCAAGTGAACGTGAGGACAGCCATCTACCAGCCAAGGAGAGAGGCCTGGAACAAAGCCCTTCCCTCTCGGCTCTTGAAGGAACCAACCCTGCCGACACTTCGATCTGGGACTTCTAACCTCCATCCAGAACTGTGGCAAAATAAGTTTCTGTTTGTGGTATTTTGTTATGGCAGCCCTAATAAACTAATACTCCAGATGCAGATTTGTCAAAGATGGGAGTTAGGAGTAGACCAGACGATTTACAGTGCTTGTCATTTTCCTGAGGAGACTAAGGAAGTAATGCTTCTTTGGGCACTCTCTATGGCAAGACTGGACTGGCTGACCTGGAGTAAATAATGTCAACTGCCCATGCCTCAGTTTCTCCCTCTGTGAAGTTGGTTATTGAGCCCATTTTCTGAAGTCCCCACTGTGACTGATTCTTAAAGCTAAGAGTGATCCCATGAATGTCCTGAGCCTGGGGCAAGAAAGGCAAATTTAAATATCAAACTTAAATGTAGAGTCTTATTAATAAATATTATTTTTGAGAGAGGCTGGCAAAGTCAAGGGGATTCTAACTTTTTTTAGGAAATAAATCATTGGGCAGATAGGTATAGTTCTCAACTACCCACTGGATTCTCAACGAATTAGTTGTTTGGCCTTTTAAATATCTAAATTTGACACAATCAAACACGAAATCAGCTTGAAGCATTTGTACAAGTAGTCTAATCCTTCAGTACCTAATTCCAGAATACCTCCTTTGCATCAGGGAGAAGGGTGTAAACTGCTTGTTAAACTCTCTCTGCTACCAGGAAAGGAAAACACAAAAGTATTTCTGCAGCCTTCTTTTTGTTTTTTCCTAACTGCTGCAGGCCTAGATTCTCATCCTAACTCTGACTTGAGCAATCTCTCTAGTCAATAGCAAAAGACATGGTGTTTAGCTCTGTTTCCTTATATGGCAGGGAACGACAGTGTGCCTGTCTATTTAAACTGCAGTATGGCTCCCGGACAAATTGCAACGATTGGTTATGGAAAACTCCTGCTCTGCTTTCCATTGCTTTCCTGACGGAAGACACAGAACAGACAGCTGTAGAGAAATGCAAAGGGCTGGAGTCAGGGGTCTGCCATTTGTCAGCTGTGGTCTTCAACCAGATGGTGCCTGCCACATGGCAAGTGCACCAGCCAGGTAGCTGAATGAGCGAGCTTATCTCCATAATCTGTAAGTGCTCCTGATAACTATCAATCCATGGCTCATTGCAATGTGCTCTCTCTCCCAAGTTCAGTATATTTTCTCCAGATAAATCCCAACCTTCTCTCTCTCTCTCTCTCTCTGTCTCTCTCTCTCTCTTTCCATTTCTCTTTCTCTTTTCCCCTCCCTCCCTCTTTCCTCTCTCTCTCTCTTCTTCCAGGTCTAAAACACTGAAAATCTACAAAACCAACCCAGCCTTAGGAGTACCAGCCAGGAATAATAAAACTCTTTAGTCATACGAGATAAAGATGATTTAGAATGTTAAAGGCAGCACACATATCTGTTGACAAGGGCAAGGGGGTAAACCTTCTGGTTGAAGGACAGCAGAGCTAGTCTGCTTCTGTAGAGCAGGGAGGTCCATGCTTCAGAGACAGATAAGACTAGTTAGAAATTGCTTATACTGGCCTGAAATAGGGTTTCCTAGAACTTGTATCTATCTGTTCTAGTCTTAGTTCCAGGAGAACCCAAACACGAAATAAGTCAGCTGTTTTTACTGCGTCTACAGGACCTGAAGGCAATGAGGGAGAGTGTGTGGCTGAGGGTGTCAAAGTCCCCTGGCCACAGAGAGCCTTCATGGGAAATCGTGGCTGATAACCAACGCTTTGTAATTTAGTGTGTCATGTGCAAAGCAGTTTAGAGATATTACTTCTAATAGTTATGACAATTACAAAACAGAGGAGGAATCATTCCCATTTTAAAAGTGAAGAAACAGATGAGAAAATGGCAAATTTGAGATTCAAAGTCAAGTCCTCCTGACTCCAAAGTTTTTTCTCAGATATATCACATTTCCAGAGCCACAAAAGAGGAGTTTCTGTCACTTGGAGTAACTAGTGACAGGCAGCACAGCATGCTAGTCAAGCATGTGGACTACAGAGCCAGATTATCTGGGTTTGGATCCTGGCTCTGCTACTTACTAGCTGTATGACCTTAGATGTGTTACTTAACCTAATTGTAACTCAGTTTCTTCATCTGTAAAATTGGTTGTAATGAGTTGTGGTCCCCAAACTCTGGGCCACAGACTGGTACCTGTCTGTGGCCTCTTGAGAACTGGGCCTCACAGCAGGAGGTGAGCAGCGAGGGAGCAAAGCTTCATCTGTATTTGCAGCCGCTCCCCATTGCTTGCATCACCGCCTGAGCCCTGCCTCTTGTCAGATCAGCAGGGGCATTAGAATCTCATAGGAGCATGAACCCTACTTAAACTGCACATGTGAGGGATCTAGGTTGCGTGCTCCTTATGAGAATCTAATGCCTGTTGATCTGAAGTGGAGCTGAGGCAGTGATGTTAGCATGGGGGAATGGCTGTAAACACAGATTATCATTAGCAGAGAGGTTAACAATGTAATAATAATAAAAATAAAGTGCACAATAAATGTAATATGCTAGAATCATCCAGAAACCATCCACTGTACCCCCAATCCCCACCGCTGTCAGTGGGGAAAAATTGTCTTCTATGAAATTGGTCCCTGGTGCCAAAAAGGTTGGGAACTGCTGGTTATGAGGATTATTCATTTTATTTTTATCTAATAAAAATCTATATACTACCAGACACTGTTCTAAGCACTGG
>CAUYRT010096722.1:0-11198 GCA_963574885.1 Lepilemur ruficaudatus
GTGTGAGCTTAAAAACTCAAGTTTGACAAAGGACTTTCTAATCATTTTCCCCCAGTGGGATTGTAGTATGTAAGAAAATAATGCCATGCACCTAATCGCAAAAAAGTAAAAACTCAATGTAAAAACTTAATCTAGGAACAAGCAATGTTGGTAACAAAGACTGAGCTTCCTCTGAACAAATCAAGGTAACGCTCAGCTTAGTTAATAAGGAACTAGATTTGCTAAGGATGGTCTCTTGATGTAATCAGTTTCTTCTCTGATCATTTCTTTTTTTTTTTTTTTTTTTTTTTTGAGACAGGTCTCACTCTGTCACCCCCGCTGGAGTGCCGTGGTGTCAGCCTAGCTCACAGCAACCTCAAACTCCTGGGCTAAAGCGATCCTCCTGCCTCAGCCTCCCAAGTAGCTGGGACTACAGGTGCCATACCACCACACCCAGTTAATTTTTCTATTTTTTGTACAGACAGGGTCTTGCTCTTGCTCAGGTTGGTCTTGAACTCTCAACCTCAAGGGATCCTCCTGCCTTGGCCTCCCAAAGTGTTAGGATTATAGGTGTGAGCCACTGTGCCTGGACCCTTCCCTTCTTTACATTATCCACCTGCTTCAGAACTAAATCATTTTTACTTAGGAACAAAGGAAATTTTTTTACTTTAGTTATTTGTGTCAACTGTCTTATTTTTTACTAGCTATACAACTAAAGTGTAATATTGAGGTCTGAATATGAAATATATAAATTAGGGGCAAATCTGAAATGATAAACAATAAAGATACTTAAACTGTTACATTAAAAAAAAACTCAAGTTTGAATGCTTTCTTGACCTCTTACTATCTGGGTGATCACAACATCTGTGAGCCTCCACCTCCCCTCATATAGGGTTGTGGAGGAGTCAGATGAGATTATGGATCAGCAAGGAATGATACTCAGCTGACCCTCAATCAATGTCCCTTCCCTCCCGTCTCCTGCCAAGAGGACAATTACTTAGTCTTCAAAGACAATTCACAAGAGCTACAACGGACACTGTTACAGACTAAACTATGTTCTCCCCGAAAAATTCGTATGTTTGACCCACCAGGCCCCAACATGACTGTACTGGGAGATGGGGCCTTTAGGGACATAACAAGGTTAAACGAGGTCATAAGGATGGGGCTCCAGTCCAATAGAATAGCTGTCTTTATGAGAAGAAACACCAGAGATCTCTCTCTTTCTCTGTGCCCCAACGCATGCAGAGAAGAGTTGCCATAAGAGGACACCTCAAGACGGCAGCCATGAAAGACAGACGCCACCAGAAACCAACCCTGACAGCACTTTGATCTTGGACTTCTAACTTCTAGAACAGTGAGAAAGTTAATTTCTGATGTGTAAGACACCCAGGCTGTGGTATTTTGTTACTGCAGCCTGAGTAGCCTAAGCCAGACACCATCACTTTATCACCTGTGCTCCTCTGCCAGGTTCTCACACTGCCCTCCTCTCCCTGGAGCTCATCAACAACGCTGGCACAGCCTGAGCAAGAGCAAGACCCCGTCTCTACATCAAATAGAAAAATTAGCCAGCTGTAGTCCTGGCTACTCTGGAGGCTGAGGCAGGAAGATCGCTTGAGCCCAGGAGTTTGAAGCTGCAGTGAGCTATGATGATGCCACTGCACTCCAGCCTGGGAAACAGAGTGAGACTCTGTTTCAAAAAAAAAAAAAAAAAAAGCCCAACACTTTCGGCACACTGATTTCCCAAACACTCTCTCTGTCCACTCCTCATCCACGCTCATGCCCACTTGGGAATCATGCCCCATCTCAGGAGTAACCCAGTGACATGAATCATTGTGTCCTTCTCTGTAATTTCCTCCCACATTCCTTCTGAATTCAGGGTTTTAAACTTTATCTAACATTTCTCCAGCTTGACCTTGCTTTTCACTAACTTCTTTCCAAGCCCTCCTCATGCCCTCATGGTGCTCAAAAGTATTTAGATGGTTTTCCTGCCGATGCACAAGATGAACCAGATCAGACCAAACCCAACAAGTTTGAGAGCATAATGTCAAATCACAGAAGACAAAAAAACTATGTTTTTGACTTTAGGGAATTCATGATCACATTTGACTGCCTAGATTTCCTATCCTAGAAGGTTGGCAGGAGGGGAGATAGAGAAATTAAAGAATCATAGAATCGTCCAGAATTGGGTGGGTCCATAGATGTCACAGCTTGAGTCCCCTCTGCAATACCTCCCAAGCGATGGTCAGCTTCTGAATGCAGACCTCTGGTGACAGAGAACTCCTCACCTTACAGGAGAGCTGAAACCGTGGTAGAAAAACTCTAATTGTTAAAAAGTCATTCTTTACCTTGAGCTGAAATCTACCCATCAGTCTCACTTCTGCCCTGATAACAGAACAAGTCAAAGCTAGCCTTTCCAATCGCTGAGGACAGGGGTGGTACCGCCACCCTTAAACATTCTCCCGGCTAAGCCTCCTCTTCTCATGTGTCTGCTCCTCACTGACCCTGGACTTGAATTTCATCATCCTTGTTGCTCTCTGCTGCCCTCAGCCCCATGTCTGTCTGCAAGCAGGCTCAGACCTGCAGAGGCTAGTCTAGACACGAGCTGTCCAGAGTGAAGCAGGCTCCCTTCTTGACTTCCCATCTGGTTTTAACATCATCTACCCTCATACCCTCTTTTAAACCTGCCACTCAGCCATGGCAGTAGAGAGGACCTGGGCCAGTTCTTCTAATTCCCATCACTGTTTGAGAATTGCTTCTACATTATTTGGAACATTTAACAAGGATGGATTTCCTCCCATTGCAATTTAGATTGCTAATAGGACCAATTTGGTTTACTTTAACAAGACAGTGGCTCTACCACTTAAATTTTCTTTCACTTCAATCCCTCCAGGGTTTCGCAAAAACTTGATGTCTTCCCATGAGTCTTCTCTAAAGAGAAAACTATCTAAACCACAACGGAAAACAACTGGCAAATCATGTCTCCCTGCAAACTTTTTTTAAAGAGATGGGGTCTCAGAATATCTTCCTCCTCTGATCTCTTTCTCCACATGTTGTCTGTTCCACTCTCCTGGTGCATGCCAGGTCCTGTGTTAGTGACTGCTTCTGTGCAAGTGTGATGCCCCAAATATCTTCTAGCCCTCAAACAGCATTTCTGCTTCTACTTAGCAGAAGACCTTTCTTGTACATGGAAAAGGTTCAGTAGAGGTCTGCTGAGTAAGTGATATCAAACCCTGAAATGCTTCTCTTGGGGAAACCACAGCAGCCACGTTGACCAAATGCCTCCGAGTCGCATTTGATCCCTCTGGATGCTTGAGTAGGGACTCTTCACAGGGACGTGTCAAGGACCATCTCCCCAGAGGAAGAGGCAATAAACCTGGCCTGCCAGCCCCACACAGGGCCCATAACGACAGCAGGGCCAGCAGGGCATACTAGAGACTATGAAGTGTCTCTCTTAGATGTCAACCTGGCAACCTATAAGCTCAGCATTCCTAAGAACAAGGCCACAAGGAAGATCTGACCTTGTGGGTTAGTCCATCAAATAGACATTATTTTTTTTTAATTTTAAATCCTTGGTGTGGGCAAGTAAATAGGCTCTGCCATATATTTCTGGTAGAAATGTAAATTGATACAATCTGTCTAGCAAGACAAGTCTGTCAATACATATCAAAATCATTTAAAAGTTCATCTCCTTCCACTTTATGACCCTATTTTGGGGACTCTATTTTAAGCAAATTATCAGAGATGCAAACAAAGACTTAGACATAAGGATTTCATTAGTATGTTCATTGCCACCTTATTTACAATAAAGTTGGAAACAACCTAAGTGCCCCACAGTAGGAAAACCATCGCATAAATTAAGCTTCATCCTTATGGTAGAATATTATGCAGCCATTAAAATCATAGGTTTGAAGAATTTGTTATGACATGAGGAAATGCTCATGAAAAATGGAAAACAAAAAGAACCATACAAACCTATATACTAAATGATCCCTAAAATGTTTAAATACATGCATAGGTGTGTGTGTGTGTGTTAATAAATCCAAATTTCACATTGGTTATCTTTGGAAGGGAAAACAATGAGTGCATTTTTTTATCTTTTTAAATACTTTTTCAATTTTTTCACAGTGAGTTTGTATGATTTTATAATCAGAACACAATCCTTTAAAAGCTTTAAGAATAAAGGACAGCAATTCCAGAGCTGTCTCAGGTTCACCGGCAGAGCCTGAGGACTGAGAACACGGCAGGCAGGTACGTGTTTGTGTGGGGTGATGTAGAAAAAGACATAAAAACGTCACTGGATGCTAACTGCAATTATGATTTGTGTGGCAAGAAATACAAAATTGACATCTTAACCTAGTTCATCGGATGTTAAAGCTGGAATTACCTTGGAAATGATTACATTTCCTTGTTATTTTCAAATGAAAACAAAATTATAGCCCAGAGGAAGAAAGTTTACACATTCATTTCATCTTTACTACCACACCCTAAGGAAAGTAAAATAGCAAGTGCACACCCCGGACCTCTAACCCAGGAGTCAAGCGTTGCCCGAGGAAATGGACAACGAGCTTCACCATCAGAGGCAGCCAGTGATTTTGGAAAAAAGTACCCTGTATCAATAATCATGTTTGAAAACACAATTAGTGGCATGAACATCTCCTTCTTCCCCTCCTTCTGAGCATCCTGGGAGCCTTCCAACCTGGTTCTAATCTTGGCTCCACCGTAACAAACCAGGTGATCTTGAGCCAGTCGCTTCACTGCGCTGAGCCGCAGTTTCCTCCACAATAAACCGAGGATGGGAATCCCTTCAGCCTACCCCACGAAGGCGTTCTCAGGCTTAAATAAGGTTACAAATGAGAGAAGCATTTAAGAAAGTTTTGCATCCTATTGTGAAGAAATATTGATAATGCTCTCACACAGCCCATGTTTTTACAGAGTGCCCTGAATCTCTTGAAAGTAACAAGAGTGGTGGCTTCTTTTGTGGGTGCAAGATCATCATTGCTCAAATGGAAAATGCACTCAGCTGATTTCAGAAAACTTCTCTCTTTGTTAATGAACCGTCGACTACCCAGAATGTCCAGAACTCTGGAGATGGCCTCCTGCTCCCTGCTCCTGTCCTCCTCTTTAAGGGATATCAGGAGATCCCAGGGTCTCTCTCCATCCCCTCTCTGGGCTGTGCTAGACGCGCCTCCATTGGGATAGCCTCTGACAGTAGCCCTTATGCTTTAGCCTACATCAGAATACAAGATACACAGTTAATCTGCATTCCAGATAAATAATGAATGCATTTGTTAAGTATTCCCAAATATTGCATGGGATGGACTTTTTTAAAACTATTTATTGTTTATCTGAAATTCATACTTAACTGGGCATCCTGTATTTTTATTTGTTAGATCTGGCAACCCTAATTAGAATCACCTTGAGAGCTTGTTTTTGTTGATTTTTTTAATTACTGGACCATCCCCTAAAGTTTCTGATTCAGTAGGTCTGGGTTGGGGCTGGAAAATTTGCATTCCTTCTGGTTTTTTTGTTTGTTCGTTTGTTTTTTAAAAAGTTACCCATATAACAAAAACATTTGTACCCTCTTAATATTTTGAAATGTTAAAAAAAAACCCGTCACTCTGGGAGGCTGAGACAGGAGAATCACTTGAGCCTAGGAGTTTGAGACCAGTCTAGGCAAGAGCGAGACCCCGTCTCTACTAAAAACTGAAAAATTAGCTGGGCATCTCGCCTGTAGTCCCAGCTACTTGGGAGGCTGAGGCAGGAGGATCACTTGAGCCCAGGAGTTTGAGGTTGCAGTGAGCTGTGATGACACCACTGCACTCTACCCAGGGTGACAGAGTGAGACTGTCTCAAAAAAAAAAAAAAAGGCAGAAAGAAAGAGAAAAAAAATAACGTGAAGAAATCCATGCACATTTTACCCAGTTTTTTTCAGCGGTAACATTTTGCAAAACTATAATAAAATATCACAACCAGTATGTTAACATAGTCAAAATATAAAACAGCTCAATCTCTGCCCTGTCTCTATCAACAGGGATCCCTCAATCTCTCATGTTACCCTTTCATGGCCACCCTGACACCATCCCCACCCCCACCCCACATTCCCCATCCCTAACGACTGGCAACCATTAATCTTCATTTCTATAATTTTGACATTTCAAGAAAGCAGGCTGATATGGTGGCTCACACTTGTAATCCTAGCACTTTGAGAAGCCAAGACAGATGGATCACTTGAGGCTGGGAGTTCAAGACTAGCCTGAGCAACACAGAGGCACCCCAACTCTACAAAAAATTTTTAAAAACTAGGTGAGCATGGTGGTGCACACCTGTAGTCCCAGCTACTCAGGAGGCTGAGGTGGGAGGATTGCTTAAGCCCAGGAGATGGAGGTTGCAGTGAGCTATGATGATGCCACTGCACTCTAGCCTGGGCAGCAGAGCAAGACTCTGTCTCAAATCAAATAAAATAAAAGGGAGAGAGGAACCCTGACTTTTCCAGTGCCCCTTTGGACCGAGTGTTGGACCATGTACTCCATGTACTCACTTTATCTTATTTAATGCCCTCAACAGCCCCTCAAGGTTGGTATTACTCTCATTTTCATTTACAGATGAGAAGATTAAAGATCAAAGGAGAGAAGAGACTTGCCCAAGGTCCCACAGCCAAAGGTGACTGAAGTCCCAGGGGCACAGGGAGAGGCCACGGCACCACACTGCCCTCCTCCTTCCTGCCCAGACATTCTCTTCTGAACTTCCCTGAAGTGAGGGGCACGGTGGGGTGAGACCCTTCCACCCACCTCACTGTAAACTCAGGAACAGCATGTGCCTGTCTGTAGTGTGTTTTATTTCAGATTTCTCCCTCACCCTCTCAAGAACTGGTCTTTCGATGAGCGTCTCCCTTAGTGAGCTCTCTTTTTGCAGGGGAAAGTTATGAAAAGTTTAACCTTTGACCTTTGCCATCTCCCAAGAATCACACTTCCTGGATTGAGACAGAAAATAAGGTGGGGCTCATATATTCTGAATATTTTATTTCTGAGACTCTGGTAAATATTTAGACACAGGCCTTGCTCCAGAGTTGTCATAATCTCTGTTTGCTCTGTCAGCTCATATCCCCACAGACAATGGCCGTCTTTCACTCATTACCTTCCTGAACAACTCTCCTCGCCCAGAGAACCAAAGGGGCAGGAAACTAGGACACCACTACCAATGCTGACATTCTCCCACTGGTTTTTGGTACAAGAGGCAGATGATGTCTTTGGTTGGCATTTAGAGGTCAAGAAGACCAGTGACCCCCCAATCAAGATGGGCCCGACAAATCAGGGTCCCTCACTGGAAGGGCCTGATCTAAATGTACTGTCTCTCCCCCACCATGACTCCTTTTCAGTTCCTCAAATACCCCAAGTTCCTTCCTACCCCAGGGCCTTTGACCATTCTGTTCCTTCTGCTTGGATTGCTCATGCCTCAATCAGTCTTCACATGCCTGGCTCCCTCTGATCCTTTAGGTCTCAGCCTAAATGCCCAATCTTCAGGAAGGCCCCCCCCAACCTCCTAGGTAGGTTAAGGAAGACCCTGCTCCTTCCCACTCGCCCACCCTGTCCTTGACACAAATAGATTTCCTAAACACTTAACCACTATTCGTGACTTTACACATTCGTTGTAAGAACGTGAGTGACACACACATACACCCGGGTATATACCAGCACCTTACGCAGAATCTGGCATATAGTAGGTCATCAACAAACACATAGTCATGGAATGAAAGAGTAATAATGCATAAGTGGACAAATACATAAATGGATGAATGAATTCACAATTTATGGAGGAGGATCTGGAGATGAAATACAATAACAATAATGACAATAACAATAGCCAACCCTTGGTTAGTACTAACCATATACTGCCTTGGGAGATTTACATGTATTAACTAATTTAATCCCAGATGTAATTCTAACAGGAATAACCCAAAGACTTTATTTTAGCTGATAGTTTCGGCAATCTTCTGACTCTTCTGAATTCAGCCAGCTAGAAATATTGATGACGATTTACTTTTTTCTTTTCTGTCTACAGCAATGCTAATCTGTTAGACATGCTGAGAAGGCAGCCAGTGGGAAAGGAAAAGCAAGGAGCTCAGGTACTAGCTAGACGACAGGAACTTGGCTACACGTCAGTCCACTGATGTCCAGAAACACAGACTACATGGGGCAGTGAGTGGCCATGCAGTAACCAGAGAAGCGCCTCAGAGGAGAGACTAAGCCACGAAGCATGGAAGATAAGTGGCTCCACCAAAAAGAGACTGAGAGAAGGAAGAGGGGAGGTGAACAGAGGGAAGGAAGAGAAGAAGAAAGAGGAGAAGGAGAAGGTGGAGGAAGAAAACAAGGAGAAAGAGTAACAGGAAGGACCAGGCATGGTGGCTCACACCTATAATCCTAGCACTCTGGGAGGCCAAGACCGGAGGATTGCTTGAGCTCAGGAGTTCAAGACCAGCCTCAGCAAGAGCGAGACCCCGTCTCTACTAAAAACAGAAAAATTAGCCAGGCATGATGGTGTGAGCCTGTAGTCCCAGCTACTCGGGAGGCTGAGGCAGGAGGATCACTTGAGCCCAGGAGTTGGAAGTTGCTGTGAGCTACATGACACCACTGCACTCTAGGCCAGGCAACAAGAGCAAATCTGTCTCAAAAAAAAAAACAAAAAAGTAACAGGAAGAGGAAAGAAAGGATGCAGAGGAAGAAGAGGAGAAGGAATAGAAGAAAAGGGAGAACAGTTTGTTCAGGAGCAATGCAAGATCTGCCATGATAAGCCAAAAACTCCCACCCAGGAGGAAATCTATACCTATGAGAACTGCCAAGTTTTGCAAAACCTCGACTCAAATTGAGAAAAAAAAAGGCCTGAGATAGTGACGAGCCATGGCCTCACCAAGCTCTACCGAGGGGTCCAACATAAACTGAAATTAGGTGTTGTGATTAGGGCTTTCTTTTTCAGTTTTATTACCATAAACCTAAAAAATAACAACAATAAAATGTTTTTCTCTGTGCATAGGAACAGAAATTAGAGGCAGGCTTTGACTTAGACCCAGCACCCTCCTAACTTCCGAATTGTTACCACTGTCTACACTCCGTGGCCCCTGCACCAGAGAGCAGAATGTAAATTTAGGTGTCTCCGGTGATATCACCAAGGGAGACCAGCATGAGGGGCTGGTGACTCGTCCCTCTCCTCCTTTGCTTTTCTTTAATTCCACCCATATCTGTTAAGTGCCTACTTCCAGTGTAAGGCCTTGGACTAGGTGTTGTGAGGGATAATTGAAAAGAAAAGGAAAGAAAAATATAGGCTCTGTCCTCTTCACAAGACACTGGGATACATAAGGACGCAGACAGCTACACGCAGGGAGAAAGCAACGAGAGCAGGAAGAGAGAGCAGGACTTGGCCTTGCGGGTCAGAGAAGGCAGGATCACTTCCCCCAGGCTTACGAAGAGCCACGTCCTTGTCTTCTCACCTCTCCCCAAGGGTCCTCCCTCAGTGCCTCTCTACCTCTCCACGTCCACTTGCCCCGTCTTCTTCTCTGATCCATGAGCTCCCACCTATGTCTACAGTCTAGGAGGACTTTCCGGGACACCCTGTGGCCCCTCCAGTGGCATCATAACTGTCTGAACTTAGATCTGATCATTAGGTTTTAAAGACTTAAAGAAAAAATCAGATATATTTTACTCAAGGGGGTTTTAAAAGTTTGAGAAGCTGTCCTCTTTCTTCAAAGAAAATTTCTTTTTTTTTTTTTCTATGGTGTGATATATGTCTAATCATGTGTCCCTCTTTGTTTTGGTCACTTAAGGCGGCTTAATGCTAGATTTGCAGCCTATTTCCAGTAACCATAAAGGACCACTGGAGACAATCAGTATAGCAATTAAGAGTTTGGGCTGTGGAGTCAGGCAAACCTGGGCTGAAATCTCACTTCTGCTACTTGTTAGCCATAAGAATTACAGGTGATCATCTACTTTTTCCAAGTAGTAATAATGTATAAAATGGGCATAATCACATTATTTACTTTGGGGAGTTATTTTCTTGGGAAGAATAAAGAATACATTGCTAAACATAGGGCCTGAACACACATCACAAATGTAATCATTTTCACTTTATGGTAAACATTTCTGTGTGCTCATTTTCCTCCCACATTTACTATTTTCCAGTTCTTGAGACAGACTGACACACAAATTTTCTACTTGAGATTTGTGTACATTGATTATTGTTATTATTATTTTTTAATCTGCTAAACTGGCTGGGAACGGTGGCTCATACCTGTAATCCTAGCACTCTGGGAGGCCAAGGTGGGAGGATCACTCAAGATCAGGAGTTCAAAACCAGCTCTGAGCAAGAGCAAGATCCCATCTCTACTAAAAATGGAAAGAAATTAATTGGCCAACTAAAAATACATAGAAAAAATTAGCCGGGCATGGTGGCGCATGCCTGTAGTCCCAGCTACTTGGGAGGCTGAGGCAGGAGGATCGCTTGGGCCCAGGAGTTTGAGGTTGCTGTGAGCTACGTTGATGCTACGGCACTCTAGTCAGGGCAACAGAGTGAGACTTTGCTTCAAAAAAAAAAATCTTTTTACAGCCTAGCGCGGTGGCTCAAGCCTGTAATCCTAGCATTCTCAAAGAAAATTTCTATCGGGTTCTCTGGTCAGCCCTACATGAAAGAATTTCTTGGTTTTCAGATTAACTTTTAGATGATACCTATTGGCCTCATAAATTTCCATCTCAAAGGACAAGGAAAAAGAGACCTGAATCACCAGAAGATCAGAGGGAGCCCTAGCACTGTCCTTATCTTGTGTAAACTTGGGCAATCCATGGGGTTAATCATCATCCTCGCTGTACTAGATCACTGAGGATACAATCAGATAAATGATGTGATACAAATCCTCCAAATGGTTATAGCTGAAAAGAAGAACAAGCACTAAGCCTGAGAGTTTAGCATGTGCCAGGCACTGTTCCAAGACTATGTGTGTGTCCTCAAAACAACGAATCTGTGGCTCACGCCTGTAATCCTAGCACTCTGGGAGGCCGAGGCAGGAGGATCGCTCAAGGTCAGGAGTTCGAAACCAGCCTGAGCAAGAGTGAGACCCCATCTCTACTAAAAATAGAAAGAAATTAATTGGCCAACTAAAAATATATAGAAAAAGTTAGCCGGGCGTGGTGGTGCATGCCGAGTAGTCCCAGCTACTCGGGAGGCTGAGGCAGAAG
>CAUYRT010096723.1:0-12644 GCA_963574885.1 Lepilemur ruficaudatus
TCAGTGAATTTACCGAGGTGTACAGTTAATCACATGAATCAGTTTTTGAGGAATTCCTTGTTCTTGTATCAAAGTTTCAGGATGATTTCTAACCAGTCTCTCTCATCTGTTTCTTTCCTTTCATCATTATCTTAAAAGACATGGTAAGAAGGAAGGAGAGGAGGTAGGAAGGAAAAAAGAAAAAAAAAGGAAGATAGATAAGGATCCACATGGGCTATTTCAAGTATTCATTGAGAAATTCAAACATAATAATGCAAATCAAAGTCAGATGCTTCTGTTTATCACATATGGGCAAATACATTGTTTTGTGTAATGCTCACAAATCAAATTCAAAGTAATGACATTGGGTTGACAGACTACTGGTTCATTGAAATGAATGACAGGAAAGAATATTATGTTGGTACCATTTCTTGACCCAGGATTCAAAGGAAACTTTGAAACTTTATGTCTACTTCATGAAACCATAGATCACTAAGAAGATGTTCTCATAAAGAAAATGTGGCAGGTTAGGTCATTCTCCTCCTTTTTGACTTCCTGGTTAAGGAAAAGTACACTCATAAAACACTCAGCACATCTTCATAGGATGTCCTAGCATGCAGGTCCCTGCCAGCGGAGGAGAGAGAAAGTGTTAGGTCGTGATTCAAGAAACAGTAAACTATGCAGAGAGCTTTAAGGGTTTCCTTGGTGGAGGGAGAGCAGAAACAAACCCAGTTTTGTGTATATATCTGTCATAAAGCCTTTGTCAATTTGGGAGGAAAGAATAAAGAATAGATTTCAGGTTAAATTCCAGAGTTAATGATGTGTTAATGAAGATGTAGGAAGCAAAAATGATTAGTTAGGTCAGAATCTCAAGCAAAGCAGAAGAGATGGTAGGTCTGGAGTATGATGGATAAGTTATAAAAATGAGATGTTTATGAACATAAATTACTTATCTTATTGTACTTTATGCAGTTATTTTTATAGCATTTGACTCTCTAAAACTCTATTGCCAATTGAGTTCAGTAAACATAGTTTGACAAACCTACAATACAAAGGTGTTCCAACCATACAAATTGACCTTTATAATCATTGTAACATAGAAAAACTGCCTCCTTTAAAATGTATTAGGAGTCCTGAGTTCATTTATAGTTTCATCAGTGACCCAGTATGAAACATAACTTTTATTTGCTGTTTAGTACTTTCCTGAAGCAGAGAGAAGAAAATCGTCGCATTGCTTCAATTTACCTGAGAAAGTACCCTGATTTGCCACTTCACAATGCAAGCCTGGATTTCCAAAGGCACATTCCGATCTCAGTGATGAATTTAAATGCCAGGAAGATATTTTAACTATGCTAAATCATAGACATACATGAAACTCCATTTGTTTAGATCCTAATGAAGATTTATTTTGGCACATTATTCCTTGCATTTCAGCATCTTATCATCTACTAAGAAATTATAAAAACAAAACCGAAAAAAATTCCATCCTTTTGTAAGGTAGGGAGGCTTTTTCCATTTTCATATTTTTTGTAGTCTGGTTTTTTTCATGTTTCCTAAAGGTAAATAATGCACGAGAAAGCCTACACAACCTTGACTAGCATTTTTCTTTAAATATTAAATATTATTTTTGAGAATGAACTGTGAATATTGTGCACAATAATTTTCCTGTTGGAAATAAAGCCTGCTATTTATCCATTTTTCCCTTTGATGTCCTAGCATACTAATGCTATATAGAATGGTTGACTACTGAATTCCTCCTCAAAGTTATAAAACTCACTATGTCATGAAAAAACAAGGATATAGAACACTTTTTGAGGGAGTGATTTACATGTTTAGCAGAAGGGTTTTTTGTTTTGTTTTTGTTTTCTGCAGGGGCTCTGGATTCTTGTGGATGTACGTTTCACAACTAAGAATATGTTAGATTTTATTTTTTCATAAATTTCAATTAATTTTATTAATATATAAATAAAATGATTCCATGGATAATAGAGTCTCCGAATTTTCGGAGAGCACTTTATTTAAATTGTTTTCAACCTTCCAAAGGACAGGTTAAAATTGTTACTATGTAAGGTGGGAGTCTTATTTGAAAGAGTCTCCTATTCACTGCTTTACTCATCTTGGTTTCCTACAGAAATTGAGAAGAATCTTCAATTTATATAGTTGAAGATTTTATAATGAGGAAAAATTAGTTGTTTACAAGTCAGCTAAAACAGGTCCAATGACAGATGTTGCTGAAATAACATGAGTCGTAGTCTAAAAATGCTCCAAATCATTAAGAATTTCCAGGACACTCCCTTGTTCGTGTATGCCTCACTTGACAGGTACAGGTGTGGAAGCTGGTTTCAGCTTGGGACGGTTACAGACTCCCAGCCTAAGCCTTGTAGCTGCTGCCCGGGGTTCCTTCCATGCAGACAGCTCCAGTGGTGGGTTCCCTGGCCCTCTTGATGACAAATACTCCAGTCAAATGGCTAGATTAATGCTGCTCGGAGGCTGTTAACTCAAGTCCTTGACATGTTTCATTTACAATTATGTGGATTATTTATTTTAAGAGCTTTTTTTGAGGGCCAAATAGCCCTAAAGATAAATGAGCTGCTGGGCTGTGTAGAAAATATTGTCCAAATGTTGCCAAATATTGACTTCTTTTCCCTTTTTTTCCCTTTAGGGTGAAGATTCTATGTAATGGTCTCACAGCTGGAGACATCTTCACACTATTTCATGGAACTCCTGTAAATAGCATCAAAAGAATGGTGACAGGGTGTTGGTAAAATACATGCATACTGGAGCTGAACTATTAATACCAAACTTACCAGCCATCTGACCTGGGAAAGTCACTTGATATTTACATGTCTTAGTGTCCTCATCTTTAAATGTAGATAATAATAGTGCCCACTTTGAAGACTGCTGTGATTATTAATATATATATAAAGAACCAATGGTGTCTGTTCGAAAAATATTACCCGAATTATGACATGACATTATGGCAAACACAATATGTTGACATAATACTTTATCAGTCTTATAATTTATTGCTTTGGGGCCCACCAAATATAGTTTTTAGTTTATTGAAGATGCATGTTTGGGTTCTGATGTAGTTAGGATCAACTCCCTGAAATTATTGGTGTGATTTAGGTGTCCAGAGCTATAGTGAAAGGAATCTGTCACTATTGCCACTGTCCCACAAAAGTCACTTAAGATGTGGGAATGTCTGCTGGAAAGAATTAAACTTCTTTTGTGTGGAACTATCTTTTGTAGGGAAATGGACTCATCTTTGAAGACATTTTATAATCAAAGTCAAATCATAGCCAGGGTCCAACTTTAATAATTTGGCCAATTAGAATATTAAGAAGTTAACCAATCTCAGACTCTTTAAAGATGTAATGTGAAATAATATCTTAATTGCCAAATATAAGCAATACTCCAATTAGAAGATTTGCCAAATAGTCTATCTTACGTGTTTCTTCATAAACAGCTTCATTGACAGTCCCAACAAGAGTCCATTCTGTTTTGACCACTGTATTGGGGCCACTTGCCCAGAGATGTACTAGGAGCTACTGACTCTAGACGTGTTCCTCCTGGCAGGATGCTCACAGTCTCAGAGGGTGAAGCAGATGAACATAAAATCAATATTAATATAAAATTCACTGCTAGACTTTTATAAGGCAGTGTTTGGATTACACAAGTAGTAATAAAACTCCAGTTGGCTTAAGCTAGAGTGTGGGTCACATAAACTCGAAAGGTTTTCTGTGTGCTCTGGGCAGAAAAGCATCCTAACAGAATATTCCAGAACTTTCTTAACCATCCCAGAATGTTTGTGTCCTGTAATATATGCTCAGTCACATCCCCTAATTTGCCAAAGACCAGTGATCTCCAAAGGGCAGAAACTGAATTTGACAGACTAAATTTCCAACAGGCACAAATGTAACTGCTGTCTTGGGGTGCCGCAGAGGGTGGCCTGGGTGGAAAGACAAGAGGGCCCTGAGGGAAATCACCTCAAGTGAAGGCCAGATCCAGACCAATGGCTCAGACTAAACAACGGGGCCTCCCAGGGAGAGGGCGCTGTGCTCCGAGTGAGCATGTGAGACAGCGCCTGGCCTTCCCGGCTGCGCCCCAGCCTCCTCCACTCCGCGGCCTGCCAAGGAGCTCCTCAGAAGAGCAGCGGCGGCGGCCACCAGCAGGAGCCGGCCTTGAGATGGAGGTGCTCTCCTGCTCATCTGAGAGGGAGGGCAGAAGAAGAAGTAAACAGAAATGTCTGAAGTAGGACAGCAGCAGCTGAGTAAGCTCCCAGGGCAAGGGTGGCAGGCAGGGTGGCGCAGGGAACCACCTCGGCGCAGGGGGTGGCGTGGGTGGGATGCGAGGGCCACCAGCCTGCCTGCCTGGCTGATGCTGCTCTCCCGTCAGCCTCAGCTCCCGGCACCTCCAGGGGGTTCTTGGGGGGAATAACGCGAGTGTGTTAACGTCCACCAACTACCTATACACAGAAAAGGAAAAAAAGACAAGGTCATTGAGCTCATTGCAGCAACGGAAACACAACGCGGGGAGCCCTAGCGGATCTCGGGGAGAGGAATGGCAGGAGCTTTTAACAGGGTTTAGGCTTGTGCTGAATTATCTAAGGAGGGATTAGGGATACGGAAGGGGCTCTGGATAGACTGTCCACAGGAAGGGGCAGCTCAGTAACTGGGCGTCCCAGCAATCTTTGTTTAGGAGGTGGGACCGGCTAAGCGAGCTACGGGGTTAGTGAGAAGGCAGCCGTCAGCTGTCACTCAGAAGCAGCTTCAGTGTGACCCTGGGCATGTGCTGGTAGAAACCCGCTTTGTTTTCCGTTGGCCTTGTCAGCGTCCTGTTGGAAACACTGCTGATGTTTTCGCATCAGCGCCAGAGTTCTGTTACTAACAGTGCTGCTTTTCGTTGTGTCAAGTGGGAGAACCCCAGAAAGGACAGCACTCCATGGCATTGAAATGAGAAAAGGACCTGGGGGGTGGGGGGAGATATCAGAATCTTGATATTTTGTTTATTTTTGTGAATATGTCTGGCTGGGAAGGCCAAAAGACATACAGATCTCGCGTCACCTGTGTGGACAAGGGGTTGTAGTGGAGAGTGTGGTAGGTGGGGCAGTCTTGCTGGGGGAGGCTATGTCTTTTGGAGAATGTTTCATAAAATAGGGAACACCTGGAAGAATTAGTAGAAGTTTGATGGGCCCCATAAAACTGAGTTGATTGTTGGCCATGAGTGGGGACAGCATGGCCGGAGTAGAGGGAGTGGAGAGAGAAGAATGTGTCCCAGGAGAAATGAAGGGCTGTAATATTTCACAGCACTGAGATCTGAGCGTGTTTGGGGTTAGAGAACACTGAATCACGCAGAAGAACAGTGTGCATGAGTGAAGGTGAAAAATGACCGGGGTGAAGCTGGAGACAGAAACCGAGATGGTGTTCTTTCGAAGGATCAAAAAGCTATTCTTTTATTTTTTAACTTTCCCCAAAATAGTAAATATCATAAAAAAATACTTTTCTAAGACAGTTGATGTGTATGCAATTAGAGAAGTAAAACGGATTTGAAAGAAAACAAAAATATAACAAAACTGGTAAACTGTTAGTCTGTGTTTACCTAAGACAAGCTTGCTAAATCACTGCAAAGAGTGTTTTTCTCACTGTTTACATAGTCCGGAGAAAGCAAAGTCAAAAAGTTAATTATGCTTTATGCCTCAATAGGCCTTCCTAGCTGTCTCTGTTATCTATTTGTGATTCTTAAAATTCCAAATACAACACAAAATAGATATTTCTGTTATCCTCATTTTACAGATGAAGAAATTGAGAGTCATTGGCTTTAAGTAGTTTTCAGAGAATGACAGCAACTAAACGCCACAGCAGTGAATGGAACCCAAGTATGTCTGCTTCTGATTCAATACTATGTCTCCTCGGTATCCAATTCATCTCCATTCTTTATGTCCACTTAGTCACTAACTCCTACAAGTTCTAGGTTTTATTTTTCTGAGGCAGGGCCTTGCTCTGTCACTCGGGCTAGAGTGCATTGGTGTCATCATAGCCCACTGCAACCTCAAACTCCTGGGCTCAAGCGATCCTCCTGCCTCAGCCTCCTGAGTAACTGGGACTACAGGTGCATGCCTTCACACCTGGCTAATGTTTCTGTTTTTAGAGATGGGGTCTCACTCTTGCCCTGGCTGGTCTAGAGCTCCCAGCCTCAAGCAATCCTCCTGCCTCAGCCTCTCAAAGTGCTAGGATTACAAGTGTGAGACACCACCCCCAGCCTAAATTCTGGGTTTTAAATACCGTTTGTCTCCAACACAGAGGAAACACACAGAAATTTGTCCTCTCTTTCTCCAACCACTGCCTCATATTTTTATTACCTTTTATTTTAAAAAAAAACTTCCAAGGAGCTGCTGTTTCCACTTCCTCACCTCCAATTCTCTCTTCTTTTTTCAGGCAGATATTTTTAATAACAGGTTTATTGTAATACAATTGATGGTATACATCATTAGTGTATATCATCTGATAAGCTTTGACTTAGGTATGAACCTACTAACCATCAGTACAATTATGATAATAAAACCATCTGTCACCCACAGAAGTTTCCTCCTGGTTCCTTGTTATTCTGCTTGCATTCCTTATTATGAATTGTATGTTTCTGCTTTTTTTGTATTTATGATAATTTTGAGAAAGATGCCAAACATTTGTGAATTTTACCTTTTTGGGTACCGGTTATTTTGGTATTTCTATAAATATTCTTGAGCATCCTTCTAGGATATAGTCAAGTTACATGGGTCATACTTTTAAGCTTTGTTATATGAGAACAAAGCAGCATTTAGTTTAGGGATAATTTTACCACTCTATTTAGATGAAAACCTTCTGAGCAATCTACTAGACATCCTGTGAATCATGAGGTTGACCATTCTGGCTTGTGGGAACAGCACTATTCCTGTCCTCTGTGAGCTCTGAAGACTTTTCTATCATATCCTTTCAGATGGTTCTTTCCCCAGACTCAAGTAGTTTCCTCTGATACACTGAGTAGTGCTCAGCTGAATGCACATGGGGGGCTCTGAAGATTTCTGGGGTTCTCTCATGATGTAGCACTCTCTGCTTCAGTACTGTGCCATATACACACCAGCTACCTTGATCTCTCTGGAATTCCAGCTCCTTCTCTTCAACTCAGGGAGAATTCTGTGCTCTGCCTGAGTTTTCACTCTGTGGTAGAGTAAGAAATGTATATTTATTTTATCTTTTTTCCCAGTTCCTGGCACAAAGCTTCTGAAACCCTTAGAATTTCCTGAGTGATAGGACTGATAGGAGTGTCTTTTCTTACTCATAGCAACCCCCTTTCAACCATCCCTGAGTTTATGCTAATGAGGTGACTCCTGGAGGGCCCCTAGTTAGCTTTAGGATGGGGGCTGGTTACCAAAAGAGCCAACTCGGTGATTAGTGAGTTGGAAACGTTAGTTCCTCAACCTCCAGGGAAAGAAGAGGGGCTGGAGACTGAGTTCACGCACTAATGAGCAATGATTTAATCAATCATGCCTATGTCATGGAAACTCAAAAAAAAAAAACAAAAAACTCTAAATGATGGGGTTCCAGAGCATCCAGGTTAGTTAACACACTGAGGTGCTGGAAGGGTGGTGCACCTGGAAAGGGCGTGGAAGCTCTGCACCCTTTCATCCAAATTGAAATTGCAGGACATCCAGTTGGTATAAGAGAATCAGAGAATTTGAAGATTGTTTGTTGGACGTTGGAAAACACCTTGGAACCTCCTTGTACCATGACCTGAAATCTTTCTCCTGGAAGTAAATGGGGCAATTTTAAGGTCACTGTTCTTCATTTTTTGTTCTTCTGTACAATCAATGTATAGAAAATATTTTTACCTGCTTTTTTAGTTGTTTCATGTGGGGGAGTAAGTCCAGTCCTTGTTACTCCACCTTGGTGAGAAAGATAAATCCCTTCATCTCTTGAACCTGCACCAAACAACTTTTCATCCACAGTCCTCACAGAAGCTCCTACAGTCCCACTCACTTGTGATCTTCAAAGTTCAATTCTCATTCCTCATCTTATTTGACTTTCACCATCATTTCCCACGTTGTTCCTTCTTTCTTTACTCCCTTGCTAACTTAGTTTCCGCAGGCTGCCTTTAAAAAACACCATAAATGGGGGGTTTACAATTACAGAAATTTATTGTTTCCAAATTCTGGAGGTTAGAAGTCCAAAATCAAGGTGTTGGCAAGGCCATGCTTCTTTTAAAATCCATAATGAGAATACTCCCTTGCCTCCTCCTGGCCTCTGGTGATTTATCAACAATGCTTGTCATTTCTTGGCTTGTAGCTGCAGCAGCACTTTAACCTCTGCCTCTGCTGTCACATGTCATTCTCACCTTGTGCGTCTCTGTCTTCACATGGCGTTCTCCGCTCTGTGTGTGTCTATCTCCTCTTCTTACAAGTACAGCAGTAATATTGGATGCCTACCCAAATGACCTCATTGGAAGTTCATTACATCTGCAAGACCTTATTTTCACATAAGATTACATTCACAGGCACTGGAGCTTAAGACTTCAACATATATTTTTGGGTGACAACATATATTTTTGAGTAACAACATTCAACCCATAACCATGATCATTCTATCATACCTTTTTCCAGAAATCTGAAAGTTGGAGTGCCCTAGCTCGGTCTTCAGAAAGTTTCTTTTGTATACTGACTCACTATTAATTTCATCTGGTCCTAAGTCTGTAAACACAACCTCAGCATTAAAGATTTCAAACATTATATCTCTGGTGCCAATTTATTCCCTGAATTTGAAACTCCTATTTCCAACAGCATAATCAATATTTCTAACTAAAGGCATCCAAAACAAAGCACTTTTGTCTGATTTTTGCCCACCTCCCATCAAACTTGTCCTTCTGTCCTTTTTCATCTCACTAAATGACAATAATATTCCCCTTGTGCTCATACTAGAAAGTTGGAATCGCCCTATACTTTTTAAAAACCAAATATAGAAAAAAAAAAAAGGAAGCAACTACAACAATAACAAAAATAACATAGATTGGGTATAATGCCAAGGGAAAAATTCCAGAACCTACCAGAGATTCCACGGGAAGATACTGTGCAGCAGAATAAGAAGGAGCAAGACGTTGGCAGAGATAAACCCCCTAGAAGCTTGAAGCCTGGCAAAAAGGGTGGGTGGAGTGGTTTGTTTCTCCCTTCCATACAGATCTGGCAGTCATCAGGCTCCTGAGATGTTGGAGACCCTTCCTACCCTCAGGACCCCAAAAACTGCTACCACCAGTGAATTGGGGGCTTCTTGAGGACAAAGCACCAGCCTGCTAGTGCCCTTGGGGGTGTTTTCCAACACAAGACAGCAGGTGACATATTGCTTCTCCACCCACCGTGTGCCTTTGTCCAACTCCCCACCCCCCGCCAAGGGAGCTTCAGCCCCTCAGTTTCTGTCATGCTCATTCCCGCACAAACATTTCCCAACTCCAGCCCAGATTGTGGGAGCCACAGGAGCTGGTGGGACCCAGGGGAATCTGTGTAACCCCAGAGCCTGGACATTCCAGTGGGCTGCCTTCTGGAGAGAGGAACAAAGGTGACCAGCATGCTAGCTGTCCCCATCTAGGCTCTCTTCCTCCCCAACCCTTACCCTGCCTCCTGCTAACAGAGATGATTGAGCTAGAGCTCTCAGGAGCAACTGCTTCCCCTCTGTTGGTGCATATACCACACGGAGGCTTCCACAGAGAGTGAGGCTCACACCTTCTCTCTTAAAGACCTGCAGCAGACTAAGGGGTGCTCAGACTGTGAGCTCTCTGCTCACTGACCCTCCCTGGTGTTGCTTGTCCAGCTGCTCCATCAGAGCAGGGCATACCCCAAAGCAGAGGGACATCAAACTTGCTTGGGTACCCCATAGGCAACTTAGGACCAGCACACTTCTCCCTGGCATGGTCAGGGATTGATCTGTAGAGACCTGGGGACAGGCCCACAGGCCAGATCCCATACCCCCAGGACTTGACTGCATTGCTTGAGGGCACAGAGAGAAGATTCCTGAACTAATCTCAGAAGGCAAGGGAGACTTCCTAGGCAGAACGGAAAAGAGTGTAGTGTGGGTCCCAGCTACATGCTCTCAGCCCACGTTGGGATCCTGGATAGAGAAGCTCCAAGCCCATAGTGCCATCATGGAAGAGCTCAGCTGGTTCGAGCTCCTGCCTGCTGGTAGATGCAGAGCAGCAGTTAGAATGACTTTTATTAAAACGTCCAAAAGTGGTAAATGCTAGCATGGATACAGAGAGAAAATAACACTTATAAACTGTTTGTGGGACTGCAAATCATTGCAACCTTTATGGAAAACATTATGGAAATTCCTCAAAGAACTGAACGTAGATCTACCGTTCAATCCAGCAATCCCACTAATGGGTATCTACACAAAGGAAAAGAAATCATTTTATTAAAAAGACACTTGCACTCAAATGTTAATCGCAGTACAATTCATGATTGCAAAGTTTTGGAATCAACCCAACTGCCCATCAATTCGTGAGTGGATTAACAAAATGTGGTGTGTATATATATACACACACACACGCACACATCATGGAATACTACTCAGCCACAAAAACGATAAATTAATGCCTTTTGCAACAAGTTAGGTGGAACTGGACAACATTAGCCTAAGTGAAGTATCTAAAGAATGAAAAAACAAATGCCACATGTACTCACTACTAAACTGGAACTACACGCATGTGCACAGAGGGAAGTAAAACTCAGTGGAAATCAAGCAAGGGAAAGGGGAAGGAGGAGATGGGTGAAAACCTACCTAATGAGTACAATGAACACTATCCAGGTGATGGGCACACTTATTGCCCTGACTCAAGCATGACAAAATCGATCCATATAACCAAAAACATTTGTACCCCTGTAATATTTTGAAATTTAATAAAAAGAAGAAAACAGACACACACAAATATATCTGAAATTCTGCTACTTAGCATTCCCTTCCTCTCTGTTATCTTAGACTACTCATCATTGTCTTTTGTTTTTAATTTAACTTTAACTACTGCAATAGTTTTCTAACTTGTCTTCCTGCTTCCACTCTTATCCGTTGTAATCCATCATCCACAAACTAAACACAGTGGTCATTTTCATGCTCAAAACCATTATTGGCTTCCCATTACTCTTAGAATAAAATCCATATATTTGAACTCTAGACAATGTTGTTCTATATGATCTGGCACATTTATTCTCTTTAGTCTCACTTCCTTCTAGTCTTGCCCCTGCTCACTCTGCTAGCTTTCAGGCATCTGATGGAGTAAGTCAAGCAAATTCCCACCTCAGGCCTTTGCACTTGTCCTTTCCTTCCAGGCGCCATTTTCTCCACCTTCTCACAAATTTCTCCCCACAGATATTCTAGAGTTCAATCTCTCACTTTGTTCAAATCTTTGCTCCCAAAATCACCTCCACAGAGAGAATTTATCCTGACCACTGTGATTTAAATTGCACTCCTGTGGGTTTCTCCATCTCTTCTCTCTGCTTTATTTTTCTTCATAATTCTGATCTTTTATTGACTTTATTTTAGAGGTATATTTATTTGTTTATATTGTTTCCCCTGTTCTCCATCTGATTGCAGCTCCGTGAGAATCACGATTTTTATCTGTTTATAGTATAATAAAAAAATGCCTGCTTAATACATAGGAGATGTTCAAAAACATCTCTGAAAATTGACTTTTTATTTATTGATAGATATCTAGTGTTTATTAGAGCCTGCAGTAATATAGGTTTCAATAAGTATTTGTCCAATGAATGAGAAGTTTCTTCACGTGAATTGAATAAACAGAAATAATTCATTAGGAAATGCAATTTAGATTTAAAAGACCTCTATTACTTACAAATGAGTTCTAATCAGGTGGGAACTGGCAGCTCCTCAGGAAGGTAAAAGCTATCATTTGGAATACCACTGCCCTTTCTGAATAGCTTTTTATTTTTCTAATCATAATGGCGAGCAAAAAGAGGATAGTACCCATGCTAAGGCTGGCCTTGACAAAGAGAGAACATTGCTCTTCAACAGTTGTTCAATATTATTAATACTGAATTGATTATCGATATAGGATTTATAGCTCTAAATTTGGGGCTCTAAAGAAACCTTTAGTTTTGAAATAACTATAGGAATATGTAACTCGAGTTCCTAATACTGTATCATTTCCCCAAGTTTTAAAAGTTGGAGTCTCTTCTCTTTTATCCATAAAATAATCTTTGAGTACTTAAAGTTGATTATGATCACATATCTCATGTTAAAACAAAATAGAGACTATAACCCCTGAAGTCATAATTTTCTTTCCAATTCTTATAGTACCACCTTAGTTTGCATTTTCACCTCTCGCTCAGACTGTTGCAGTAATATCCAAGTTGTATTTTATGCATCCTGTTTTTCCCCATCCTATTTATTCAACACATTGCTTCCTAAATTTTATTTTCTAAAGTAGAGATGTCAAGCCACTTACTTGCTTGCAAATCCTTAGCAAGCAGCTGGCTTGTCATTGATTTTAAGATAATCTCCAAATTCTTCATCATATTAGTTATCTATAGCTGCATAACAATATTACCACAAACTTACTGTCTTAAAACAGCACACATTTACTATGTCAGTTTCTGCAGGTCCCAAGTCCAGGGATGAGTGAGCTGTATA
>CAUYRT010096724.1:0-26450 GCA_963574885.1 Lepilemur ruficaudatus
TAGTTCACCATTTTTTTATGACTGAATAGTACTCCAGGGTGTACATATACCACATTTTATCAATCCACTCATGTATTAATGGGCACTTGGGTTGTTTCCACATCTTTGCAATTGTGAATTGTGCTGCTATAAACATTCGAGCACAGATGTCTTTTTTATAGAATGTCTTTTGTTCCTTTGGATGCCCAGTAATGGGATTGCTGGATCAAATGGTAGTTCTACTTGTATCTCTTTGAGCTATCTCCATATTACTTTCCACACAGGTTGTACTAGTTTTGCAGTCCCACCAGCAGTGTATGAGTGTTCCTATCTCTCTGCATCCATGCCAACATTTTGTGTTTTGGGACTTGTTGATAAAGGCCATTCTTACTGGAGATAAGTGGTATCTCATTGTGGTTTTGATTTACATTTCTCTGATGATTAGAGATGTTGAGCATGTTTTCATATGTTTGTTGGCCATTAGTCTGTCTTCTTTTGCAAAGTTTCTGTTCATGGCTTTTGCCCACTTTTTGATAGGGTTGTTTGATTTTTCTTGCTGATTTCCCTGAGTTCTATATAGATTCTAGTTACCAGCCCTTTATTGGATGTGTAGCATGCGAATATAGTCTCCCATTCTGTAGATTGTGTGTTTGCTCTCGTGATAGTTTCCTTGGCTGTGCAGAAGTTTTTTAATTTGATCAGGTCCCATTTATTTATTTTTGTTGTTGCTGTGATTACCTTTGGGGTCTTCTTCATAAATTCTTTCCCTAGGCCAATGTCTATAAGTGTTTTCCCAACATTTTCTTCTGGAATTCTTATAGTTTTATGTCTTGGGTTTAAGTCTGTTATCCACTGTGAGTTGATTTTTGTGAGAGATGAGAGGTGCAGATGCTGTTTCAATCTTCTACATGTGACTATCCAATTTTCCTAGTACTATTTATTGAATAAGGATTGTTTTCCCCAATGTTTGTTTTTGTCTGCTTTGTCAAAGATCAGATGGCTATATGAGGATGGTTTTATATCTGCGTTCTCAGTTCTGTTCCATTGGTCCGTGTCTGTGTTCTTGTGCCAGTGAAATGCTGTTTAAGTTACTATAGCCTTGTAGTGTAGCTTGAAGTCTGGTAAATTGATGCCTCCCAATTTGTTCTTTTTGCTTAAGATTGCTTTTGCTATATGGGGTCTTCTCTGGTTCCGCATAAAGCATAGAATTATTTTTTATAGATCTCCAAAAAATGATTTTGGTGTTTTAATAGGAATTGCATTCAATCTGTAGATCACTTTGGGTAGTATAGACATTTTAACAATGTTGATTCTGCCGACCCATGAACATGGTATCATTTTCTACCTGTTTACATCTTCTGCTATTTCCTTCCTCAGTGTTTCCTAGTTCTCCCTGTAGAGGTCTTTTATCTCCTTAGTTAAATATATGCCTAGGTATTTTATTTTCTTTGTTGCTATTGTGAAGGTTACTGAGTTTTTGATTTGCTTCTCAGTTTGACTGTTGTTGGCGTATAGTAATGCTACAGATTTCTGTACATTGATTTTGTAACCTGAGACTTTGCTGAATTTGTGTATCAATACCAGTAGTCTCATGGCAGAATCTTTGGGGTTTTCTCTATATAAGATCATATCGTCAGCAAAAAGCAATAGTTTGACCTCTTCTGCCCCCATTTGAATGCCCTTGATTTACTTCTCTTGTCTGACTGCCCTCTATCACCGCTTCTATTCAACTTAGTGCTGGAAGTCCTAGCCAGAGCAATCATGCTTCTTTTCTTATGCAAGGTCCTACTTGATCTGGTGCCTACCTATTCTGACCTTCTTTTTCATCAATTTCTATCTGGAACCTCATGCTTCTTTAACACAGTAGTACTTGGAGTTTTTTTGCACACACCATGCTGGTTCTTACCTTGGTTTTATGCTCAGTGCAGCAATCTCTGCCTGAAAGAGTCTTTCCGTCTGGACCCCTTTCCCTGAATAACTCCTATTTAGCCATTAGGATGTCTCACCGAGGCTGCTTTAGGTGCTGCTTTGCTCTCTGCTTTTATAATATACTTTGCCTATTTCAATCAGAATGCTATGCAATAAAATGTCAAGAAAATCTGTTTATGTGTTTGTCTTCCCTGCTATACTTTTAATTACTTGAGGGGAAGAAGTGATAATGGTGGTGTTGATGGTGATGGTGATACAATGTTTGTGTTAGGAAGGACAGAAGGAAGAAAGGAAGAAAGGGAGGCAGGAACGTAGGAGTTCTCTGACTCTTTAAGCAATGAGAATCTAAATTTGCCTACTGGAACATAAGGACAGGTTGTATTAATATCCAGCTGCCAGGGTTTTATGGCATTTGTGATTTTACTACGAGAAATATCAACTCTGAGAGCGAATTATATGTAATAGAATGGCTTTTCTCTGACTGCTAATGACTTTTAGATGGTTGCTAAAAGCGACTTTTATGACCAGAAACTGTCATATCTAAAATCAAATGTTTCTTGCCTCTCCCATGAGAGATTAATGCTAAATTACTAACTTGCTTTCCTTCTTCATAGGGTATTAAGGCCTTCAAAATTTGCAAGTTCCAGCTGAATAACTGAGGAACTCCTTACCACCAAACTGTTGGGACCCTTGATTCAGAAGAGAATTTAAAAAAATGTATAGTAATGGTGGAGAAAATTAAGAAAGGGGACAAAAAGAAAATTTCATTTTAAATCAAAAAGCAATTAGGGTGATGGGAAGTTTTTTTATAATCTAGAGAAATGAACCTGATTATAATTTAAGAAATAATTTTTGGACATCTGCTGTCTCAGGCACTGCAAAAAATATACAAGTCAATAAAACATAGCCCTTGCTCTCAAAAAGCTCATAATCTACCTGGCAAGGACTTTGCAGAAAGCCAGTCAAACTTCTACACCAGTGATTTCCAAATTGTGTACTATAGAGCCTAGAATTAATATCTGATAGACATGGGCATTTGAGATTAAGCATTTTACAATGCTGTAAGATGATTTTGAAAAAGTATTTTTCACTGAACAATGAAGATGCAGTGAGCTAAGAAATCTACTTACCAATTATGTTGCTGTATGATTGAAGCAATTCAAATAAAAGCTCCTGCTGGTAGTGCTGTTGATCATGATAGTACCAATTAGTATTTACTGATCGCTTATGGGCCAAGCATTCTGAAAAGTCTGCCAAATTCCTCAAAGATGTTGCAGACAATGTCTTATTTAATCCTCAGAACCCCATGAGATATATACTATTATGATCCCTAGTTTACAAATAGGGAAACCAAGGCTCAAGGAAGCTAAGTAGCTTATAAAAGGTCACACAATTTTTTTCCAGTATTCTTTTAAATTTGTGTATCGGTTAATATTAACATAAAACAAAGAAACAAACTCTGTAGCCATTAGCACTTGCTACATCTATGTGAATTTTTTTTCAGTACCATGTAGAAAAAATGTAGGAACAAATTGAATTATAGACATTGATAGAAGACTACAACTGACATTCTTAGTACATAGTTTCACTTTTTGCATGGAAAATTAATGCAACTTTTCATATTCATACATACCAATCTATTAAATATTTCATACTAATAAAATATTACTTTTATATGCTTTATGTATTGTGTTTCTGTATATGATTTTGCTTTGGTACAAAACGGGTAGGTGGCTGTTCAAAAGTTGTGAAAATCACTGGTCTAGACCATTTAAGGACTGGATTCTGAGAATTAAGAAGAGATACAGCCTAAGTGAAATGTTCAGGATCTTTCATCTCCATAACTGGGAACATTGTGGTTTCAATGCTTAACATTTAAGCAGGCTGTACTTGCAAAAGACATAATTACCTTTGATAGAAGCAATTTGGCCTGAATATGTGAGGAGATAAATCTAGTGGACTGTTCTTTATGTTTTTCTTTTTTTATTTCTGAATATTACAGGGGTACAAATGTTTAGGTTACATATATTGCCTTTGCCCCACCCAAGTCAAAGTTTCAAGTGTGTCCATCCCCCAGACAGTGCGCACCGCACCCATTAGCTGTATATATACCCATCATCCCCTTTTCCCTCTCCCATCTGCCTGACATCAGAAGAATGTTACTACTATATGTGCACTTACGTGTTGATCAGTTAATACCAATTTGATGGTGAGTACATGTGGTGCTTGTTTTTCTATTCTTGTGATACTTCACTTAGTAGAATGGGCTCCAGCTCTATCCAGGATAATACAAGAGATGCTAGATCAAAAGAAGATAGACTAACATATGAAAACATGCTCAACATCTCTAATCATCAGGGAAATGCAAGTCAAAACCACAATGAGATATCACTTAACTCCAGTAAGAATGGCCTTTATCAAAAAGTCCCAAAACAACAAATGGTGTGGATGCAGAGAGATAGGAACACTCATATGCTGCTGGCAGGACTGCAAACTAGTACAACCTGTGTGGAAAGTAATATGGAGATACCTCAAAGTGATACAAGTAGAACTACCATTTGATCCAGCAATCCTATTACTGGGCATCCAAAGGAACAAAAGACATTCTATAAAAAAGACATCTGCACTCAAATGTTTACAGCAGCACAATTCACAATTGCAAAGATGTGGAAACAACCCAAGTGCCCCTCAATTCATGAGTGGATTAATAAAATGTGGTATGTGTCTACCATGGAGTACTACTAAGCCATAAAAAATGGTGAACTAATACCTTTTGTAATAACCTGGATGGAACTGGAGACCATTCTCCTAAGTGAAGTATCGTAAGAATGGGAAAACAAATACCACATGTGCTCACTATTAAATTGGAACTAATCGATCAACACTCATGTGCACATGTGGAAGTAAAACTCAACAGAAATCAAGAAGATGGGAGAGGGGAGGAGAGAATGGGTAAAATCACACCTAACGAGTACAGTGCACACCATCTGGGTGGTGGGCACACTTAGACTCGAACTGTACAAGAGCAATTCATGTAGTCATAACATTTGTACCCCCATAATATTCTGAAAAAAAGAAGTATTATCAAATTTATTCCTCTGAATAATCCTAGGATATGGGTATTATTATTAATTTACCAGTATAAAAATTCAGGTTTGGCTAAGTTCAAATGGATTAAGCCACTTGTGCAAGGTCTCACTGCTAGGAAGTGGAAGAGCTAGAATGGACCCCAGGTCTGTCTAACACTACCTTGTATACTTCTATGGCAAACAGCAACCCCCCAACTAGTCAACTGTGTAAAAGCTCCATTATGCTGCTTTTTTGAATTTAAGCCCATCAGAGGTAGTATGGGATAGGATAGGAAGGCATCAGGCAGAGAGTGGGTTGGATGCCAAGTCTTTCACTGAAAGCTATGCCCCCTCTTAAGGACAACAGTGGCACTGTATAATCAAGGGTGGAGTATGGTCTTTATTTTTTCATTTAGTGACTAATACTGTCTCCAACAATGTTTTCCCCAAATTGGACATGATAAACCCTTCTGTTTCTCTCAAGCAGCTTATTCCAGGCTAATCCCTTGAAGTCTTCCCCGGGATCTACCTCCTATTTTCCAGGAGAAAGATCCCTGGGGAAGTTGAGGAATTGAAATTAAGGAAAAAGTTTCTCAAGTGGCTGTCAGGCAGTACGTCAGGGGAGTGTTTGGAAACTGTTCAGTATGTTTTCTGAAGGTTCCTATTTCTAGAGCAGGGCCCAACATCCTGGAGCCAGTGAAATTCTCTTCACACATGGTCTAAGAGGCCTAAAAATAGAGAAGCCAGAGGAAAATATGGTTGTATGGCCACTAATTCAATGAGTCTTTTATCACTACTTAGCCTTCATGATTTTGCACCTCTCTGTAGTCTTGAATTACCTGATTAATCAATTTCACATTTATTGATCACCTACTCTGAGCAAAAGCACTTTAGTGGGTGCATAGGTAAGGATATACTAAAGCAGTTCAGGCACTCAAAGAAGTTTTTTGGTGTAGCTAGTGAGGTAGATATATAAAGCAGATGATACCCAAAATCACTGGATGGTTGACCATTACTAGGATTTTCCAGGAGATATTGATGCATAACTTTCTAAATTAAATAAGCACATAAAATTTACTGGTTGGCAATAGTAGTTTCTGAATAAAACATGATAGAATCAAGAAAGTTGGAAGATAACTTAAAGGCCGTCTATAGTCAATTTCTTTAGGAGAGGGACTAGGTATATCAATTTTAAAATAATTTAAGCCACTCTCTAATGCTTTGACCATAGTGCATCATTAATATTATCAATCAATAAACATCTCTCGACAACTGGTTATCACCATTTTAGGGTGAACAAAGGTTTGCTCTGCACCCTCTCCAGCAAGACTCCAGCCATTCATGACACTTTAATATCCCATATCTCCATTTTCTCAAGTGATACTTTCACCAAGAACTCAATTCATTCATGACAAATGAATTATGTTTTAAAATTTAAACAGAAAATGTTACTCCTAAATAAACCCTATAATAGCTTACCTAGGACAACAATCATTTTCCAAACTTTTAATAACTGTTATCTGTCTAGACATCAACTCATACTAAGAAGGCAGAAAAAGACATCAAAGGGTACAACACAAAGATGAAGAATTTGGGCACAGCAGAGGTAAATGAAAAATAAAGAAATTACACTTCAATATGGTGATTAATGAACAAGAAAGATAAGCTCAGAGGTGGGCCAAGGCAGGCAGTACTTAATGTCTTCTTTTAAAAATCTTGCCAGTAAATCATAATTACATCTTGGAATCATAATGTCTTCTCAAGGAGCTACTTTTCACTTGGCAAGTGGACAGTGCCTTAAAACTATAAGGAAGCAACAGACAAGTTTGATGCTTATGATAATATGTTTACTCTTTAATTTCTTCTAGATGCTAGTTGATAGGAAGAGGTAGGCAATTTGGTCTCTTCTACGACAGGGAAGGAGGAAGTCGGAAATAAGATGACTATAAAGGCTCGTGTGGCTTTGTGAACACAAACGTTATTATGTGGGAACTTGGCTGCAACTCTGTGAGGTGAGCAGGACAGATACTGTTATCTCTATTTTATTAACAAAGGAACTCAAGAGGAGTTGAAGTGAATTGCCTAAGGTCACAGTTCACAGAGCCAGAAGTCCCCTCAATTAGTACCCAGTGAGTTTTCATTGCTCCTATTCCCTTAAAACAGAGGGTTAGACAAGGGCACTGGGTCTTCTATTAATTTAATTTATCCAGGACATTCTAATATAACAGCAGGAAAAACAGAGTGAGATATACTTCAACTGCTTAGAACTGTAATTATCTGAGACCTGTAAATCCAGGGTGCCTGTGCATGCCAAAGTTGATACTTAGAACATTAAGCTTTATTGCAAAACCTGCAGGCGTTTCAAGTGAATTCTTTAGTTTCATTTTTCCCCTCTACTGCTATCTGGAGGGAGGGGTTGCTCAATAAGGATACGGGTGGGATCAGAGAGAAGAGAGGTTTGTTGAGACTATGCAACGGAGACCATAGGGGTGCCTGTTGTGCTGGGGACTGTGTTTCACAGACTAAAACAGGCATTTTCACAAAAAACACACCAAGATCTTAATGAAGAGGAGTAAGAGATAAGCCTGATCAGGGAAAAAGAAAAGACTCACAGGAATAACATTAATGTTTGTTTTAATAGAAAAGCAGGAAATGTATTTCAGGACCCATCCAAAATGCCTGCTCAGTAAAAGGAGTGAGAGAGGATGTCATTAGATTTGTAGGTGTCTCTGGCTTTCCAAAAACAAGTATTATATGTAAATACTGGTTTATTATTATTTGCTATAATTAGTTAGAGGATCTGGCACAACATAGGACAAAGATTTATTTTCTCTCAGAAATATCAGATACATCAGTATAACACGCTGGCTAGAGTTTTTATATCCTTCTCATTGGAAATTTGAACAGAGATAGTTTCTCACTCCTTAACATGTCTAAGCTTATTTTGTGAAGCAGCACTCTACTAAATCCAGGACTGCCATAAACTCACAAAGAATGAAGAAGAATTCTTGTGATACTTCACTTTGAAGAATGGTCTCCAGTTCCATCTAGGTTAATACAAGAAGTATTAGTTCACTGCTTTTTTATGACTGAGTAATACTCCATGGTATACATATACCACATCTTATTAATTCACTCATGGATTAAAGGGCCCTTGGGTTGTTTCCACATCTTTGCAATTGTGAATTGTGCTGCTATTAATATAAACATTTGGGTGCAGATATCTTTTTTTATAGAATGTCTTTTGTTCCTTTGGGTAGATGCCCAGTAATGGGATTGCTGGATCAAAGGGTAGTTCTACTTGTAGTTCTTTGAGGTATCTCCATACTACTTTCCATAGAGGTTGTACTAGTTTGCAGTCCCACCAGCAGTGCATAACTGTTCCTCTCTCTCCGCATCCACACCAACATTTGTTGTTTTGGGACTTTTTGATACAAGCTATTCTCACTGGAGATAAGTGATATCTCATTCAGATTTTGATTTGCATTCCCCTGATGATCAGAGATGTTGAGCATTTATTCATGTTTGTTGGCTATTAGTGTATCTTTTTTTGAAAAGTTTCTGTTCATGTCCTTTGCCCACTTTTTAATGGGGTTGTTTGATTTTTTTCTTGCTGATTTGCCTGAGTTCTTTATAGATTCTCGTTATCAGCCTTTTGTCAGATGTATAGCATGCAAATATTTTCTCCCATTCTACAGGCTGTATCACAAGAATGGAAAAACAAACACCACATGTACTCACCATTAAATTTGTACTAATTGATCAACACTAATGTGCACACATGGGAGTAACATTAATCGGGGCTCAGGCAGGTGGGAGGGGGATGAGGGGATGGGTAAATTCACACCTAAACAGTGTGATGCATGCTATCTGCAGGATAGGCATGCTTATAGCTTTGACTTGGGCGGTGTAAAAGCAATTTATGTGACCAACGTATTTGTTCCCCCGTAATATTCTGAAACTAAAAAAATGAACCAATTAAAAAAAGAAAAATAACATACACAGTCCAATATAAGCAATGCTGCATATTATTCAGAAAACATAACTTCATTTTTGTCTCATTTAGAGTGAATAAAGTAAAAATTTATTTCACAGAAAAATAAGTAAGTTAATTAATTAAAATTAAAATTAAAAAAATGAATGAAGAAGCAGAGGTGAGCGGTAAGGATGCATCACCATGATATGCCATTTGAGAGGCCATTTTCTGTTTTTAAGAGATCTGTGCAGCTATCACTCTACTCCACTGCTGTCCCCAGTAATTTGACAAAATTACTAAATATCTTTGTCTCTCCTGTGATGAAAAGGGAACCCAGTTGACATAGGTAAGATAGGATTCTGATAGCCAGTGTATAATGAGCCAAGCAGGTGCACACCTATTAGCTGAACAAGCAGTGAATAACAAAGGCATTTTCCTGACTCAGGAGACAAGACATTTAATTTCATGTTAGAGATAATTCAACAAAATTCTGGCACAATCAAAAAATCAGCACAGCCTGGAGTCCCACATAATTGATTCGGTGTATGAATGCCAAAGAATCAAAGCTCAGGAAGTGACTTTCTTTTGAAAGGTCTTGTTAGTCATTGCTCGACAGTCTGTATCATTTGACTCATTTGCTCTTGTTTGAAGAAAGCTGAAGGTCAGTAATACCTTATCGTGGAGTTTGGAAGAGTAGGTTATATATCCTGAATGTTTAGTGTTCTTAATGGCACACAGGAGGATTGCAGTACCAGTTAAAGTAATGTAAGGTAAAAAGGCTTTATTTAGGGATCTTCATGCTAGAGAGACAGCACCACAGTCTCGCACAAAATTAGAGTATAACAATGTGAATCTCCAAATGAAAGTACTAATACTAAAATTCAGGTATGAGACGATGAGAGATTTAATCATACCACATTTTAAAAGAAAGAAAATACTCTGTTGGATAGAACCGAATCAATGGGAAGGATCGCTCGAGGTCAGGAGTTCGGGACCACCTTGAGCAAGAGCGAGACCCTGTCTCTACTAAAAATAGAAAGAAATTACCTGGACAACTAAAAATATATAGAAAAAATTAGCTGGGCATGGTGGCGCATGCCTGTAGTCCCAGCTACTCGGGAGGCTGAGGCAGGAGGATCACTTGAGCCCAGGACGTTGAGGTTGCTGTGAGCTAGGCTGACACCACGGCACTCTAGCCTGGGCAACAGAGCGAGACTTTGTCTCCAAATAAGTAAATAAACTGAGTCAATGGATTGTCTAGCTTACAGAGATAATCATAACACTAGGGGCTAGGGTCATTCCAGTCCATCTGAGCTGACTCAACACACTCTGTAAGACCCTGAAGGGAAAAGATAACTTGACAGGTCATCAGAAGCATCTCTATGCTTCTGGCAGCATTCAGGCAGTTTCCACTGCTTTGTGGAAATGGGATGCACTGGCCTTGCCTGGCTTCTAGATAATCCAGTCAGAATTAGTTTCCCAGCCTTGGTCCCTGGCACTCTGGAGGATCGCAGAAACTGAAATCAATATAGGAGTTAAACATCTACTACTACTGGTTTTTAGGGAGAGTGGGTAATATCTGGTGATTCCCTTCTGTGCAGAGCTGTTCAGAACCATCACATGCTCAAGAGATACTAATTATAGGTTTCATTCTCTCTCCATGTCATTTGTTACAAAGTGCATGGGTTAAGGGTTAAGTCTATGGCCACTGCACGGAGCAAAGGGAAATTCATAGAGACATGGAAAATACAGTGTATGACGATTTTTAATGGAACTCTCTAATCAAACCTCTCAGAGTTATGCTCAGCAGTCAGTGACTAATAGATTGAGGAGGAAAAGATTATATTCAATCTGTCTGTTAACTACAAGACTTTAATCATTTCAGTGGAAAATGCTCTGAGGCAGAAAGAAATATAATAGAGCAGTGATCTAATCTCTCAGAAAGCTTGATGCCATTTTTTATTTTCTCTCTCCAATTGGGAAGACACTAATGCTGAGACCATTTCTAAGTGCATTCTACATCAATGGTGAGGAAGAAGAGGGTCATCTTGCTGAATGGACTCCACATCTTTGGTTATGAACTGTTGACACATGAATCTCCCAATATGGTTGTATTGCACCACACCAAAACAACTGGAGGGCCTTGTTGGAGGATTATGACAAGCCTGTAGGCTCAGTGTCCTGCCCTCCTTTCCAAGAAAGCCAATAAAATCCTACCTCTAGCATACAGGAGCACTGGTGAAAACAAAATATGTCCAAACAATATTTGAACTGTGGGTCACCAGTTTTTAACCTCCAGTCTAGACTACAATTATTAGAGAATTCAGAGGAAAGGAAGATTAATGGAGCCCTGAGTGTTCATATCACGCTTTGTGGAGATAGTGCAATTTGAATGGACCTTGGCAGATAAGTAGGATTTCTCTTTTCTTCAGCTAATTCTTTTCATGTAAACATACTTTTAAAAGGTCTACAAACATCACCCCCCATGCACCCACCATTCTCTATCAGCGAATATCTATACATATCCCAATCAATTTAGAATTGGGAAGCATATCCTTTTCCTACTTATGGGACTTATTAAAAAAAAAAAGACAGAGATTAGGGGATTCTTTCATGCTGCAACTCAAATTTCACTTTCTCCAAGAAAACTTTCCTAATTATCCTGGTCTCAAATGGGCTCTCCTCTAAATCACCCCAACTGACTCTAGGACCTAATGCCTGTACTACTTACTTGGTTCACAGAGAAGGCTTGCAATAAAATAGATCTTTTTGTCAGAAGGGATGTATCAGGTTACAAGATGGGCAGAATAGGCAATGAGGGATTGTGAGAAGACCAACTGATTGAACTTGTGACTCTATAAATGGTTTCTCTACTAGCTAAATGATCACTTAATATCATTAAGTATCAGTCACTTTCATATATAAAATGGGTATAATAATCCATACCTATCTCATAACTGGTAAAACTTCAACTCACATAACATACATGAATGCCCTAAACACAAGTGTAAAGGTAGTATCATTATTATTATTATTCATCATCCCAGCCTGTGAGACTGGATTGTTTAAAGTTCACTTTGGAAGAATGATCAACCTATCAATTTACTAGTTGCAAAATGCAACTCTTACTATGTATTATTCATTGCTCCTAGTAGCCTTGCATGATGAGAATTTATAAGTAACACATTTTGGGCTGCACATTGAAGATAAGACGTACACAAAGGAGATCTGACTATATTGTTAAGGCTCTACCTGGCAAACAACAACGTTGAAGACCAAAGAGGACAACCAAATAAGCACAAGGAAAAACAAAGTGGCCAGTAATGGTGAATGAAAGGAAGGTGGTTACCTAGAAATTAGGCCAAAATACCTGCCATAGGACTTGAGCCCACAGATTTGCAGTCTCTATTGTGACTTAAGTAAATGTTTGGCATGGGTATCTTCCTAGCCACCATTTGTATATCCTTTTCCATTCTTCCTCCCTGCCTCTCCTTACTCCCACTGATAAAGCAGTGAAGGGCACTGGTTTAAAAACAGAAGATTTGGGCTTATTCAGACAATAAGGAAAATACGTGGGGCTCTTCTATAGAAAGGAGTTTCTAAGAAAATTAAGAGAATACACAGCTTAATGAATAGCTACATACTAACCAACTGCAAGCCTTACCTAAAATTTATTTTATTCTTTTAGCTTTTATCCATATAAATATAAAATATAACAAGCCACATCAACAGGCATTTATTAAATGCCTTTGGTATGCCTGATATCATGTTGAGTGCAGAAAGACACAATAAATGAGGATTAGTTTTTATCTTCCTATTAAGTGGGGAAAAAACATGACTACACTTTCAACAATTAAAGAGGAGTCAAGATTCAATATAACATAGCAGAATGTGATGTGAAGACAACTTGTACCTTGATCAATTAAGAAATATCTGAATCTCCATTTTCTCATCTAAAATTAGTATAATACTGTATTTTCCTTTCTACATAGTGTTCCTACCAGGATCAAAAGAGATAGCACATATAAAACAGATTTTGTTAATTGCATATGAATATTAGATGCTGATGGAATATTCATACTGTGATATGGGAATGAGTGGCATAGTAGTAGCAACCCATTACAAGATGGGAAAGGAGAAACTGCCTGTATGAAACACAAGCAGATGAGCTCCAGGAGCTTCCACCAAAACACACTGTCAGATAGCAAACAGGAAGGAAAGGCCTACCAGCCTACTGTCTTTGGGTTGTTGTGAGGATGAAATGAAAACACACAAATAAGGTTCTTACAATGACTGGTATATAGTATTATTGTCATCATTTTGCTATTGTTATTGTAGTGGTAGTAGTTGTTGTTCTACACAGAATAACTTAAACTATGTTCTTGTTCTTTCACAATTCTGGAGTAAGAAATGAAAGCACTAGTAAGTTTCCATCCTGAAGCCTGCTTAAAAGCCTTTGACTGCCACTGAATAACTGGTGTGTCAGTAGATTGGGGGCCATCCTCTTACCAAATTATTGTTCCATGCAACATAGGTATAAATTTTTTTAAACACTCAGCCCTGCATGACAAAAAAGGATTAAAATCTTCATTGTTGTAAATTTGAATGCTTATTAATGGAGATAAATATAGAGAGACTATTACTTTACTTACGCAGTATTAAAATCCAGCACAACATATCTAGATTTGGAAACAGGCCTCTACACTTGCTGTACATGTAGAGTAGTAAATGATTTTTTCTCCTACTGGATCTATCAAATTTACAGAACCCATTTTTTCAGAAGACAACACTACCAACCTCACATAAAGCAATTTCACAATGATGGAAAGTTCAGACTCCTTGACAGTATGATGTTTTCTTTTGGTTTAAATAATCCAGTTCCAATACACCATCTAACCTTATTTTCCACTACTAACTTTTTAATCTCATATTTTTTGGAAAGCTTTTTTTCCCCCACCAGAATGTCTACATTCTGTTCATTGAGAGAACAACTAGAGTAGTCTGCAGGGCTTGCATATTTTTGATGACAACTTGTTTTACAAAACTCTCAAATTTTCTGTGTTCTTCCGTTAGAGTGGATTCATGGACCTACCTGAGAAACACTGACTTAAGAAAGTTAAACCAAAAAAAAAAAAAAAGAAAGTTAAACCACTTTATGAAAATGTCTTTTAATCATTGCCACTTTAAAAGTCAAGTACTTATAAAAGAATTCAACATGAGTATATGAGTGAACACACAAAAGGATTATTATCAGTTTGATATTAGCACAATGTTTCTTAAACAGAAGAACTGGTGTATTCCCAAGAACACATTTGCTGATACCCAAGTATTACCAGACTATAGTACGAGAAGCAGTGGTACTTTTCTAGCTTTTAAGTGATTTAATATAACAAATAAGTGTTAATAGAAGGATTCTGGCTCACTACCTCTAAGAATATCTTAGGAAATTGGTTGATAACATTTGAGGTTGAACTATCCTAGTAGCATGAATATTTTGTATATTATTTTCAAGTGGTTTAAATAAATTCTCTCTCCTTAGTAAATTCCTAACATTTATACATATAGTTGCCATAGAAAGTGAAAAGGCATTAGAAAGTTCACAGTCATGAAATGCAAATGATTATAATAATCTTCATAAAGGTCTCATAGCAGATTTGCCACAAGTTGATAATTATTGAAGCTCAATGATAGGAACACTGAGTCATATTATACCATTTTCTCTGCTTTGTTTATGTATGAAATTGTCCATGAGGAAAAAAACTGGCCAGATAGCTAAATGACAACAACAAAGAAGTCTGTGAGAAAATATTATAGAATATATCTCTATCACTGCCGAGATACCATAAGCAAAACTGGCTTTGACTTTATACTAATGGCCAGTGTCTTCAGATATCTAGCTTTGTGTTTCTACATATGATGATAATTCCAGATTTTAGTGTCATAAGAGTAATCAAGACCACCTGATGCCAGAAGACAAACTACTGGAACAATTCAAAGCATCATTCTAACGGTTTCTATGTGGCATTCTTTGAAAAGATTCTTTCTTCCTAATCTGTCATTTATATTATTGAATCTATATAAAAACCCAATGGTGTATCCATCCACTACATCCTAAGCTGGTTCATGGTACCTGAAGATAATCTGGACTGTTCATGTTACATTTGATTGCTATCTTGACAAGAATTCTGTGCCTGTGCCTCTGTGCCTTGTCTTGATATTAGAGATGCCTCCTTTATCATCTATGATTTTTAGTGATAGTCTCATTGGCTCAGGCCTTTACTGAAGCCATTATCATAGAAAATTTGGTTAAGACAAGAAGCATCAGTGAAGAGCTTTAAAATAAACTATACATGAGAAGAGCCCACAGCATTTCATATGAAAAGTAACTCCAAATTGAGACAGGTTGACACAGCATATACAGCAATGCTCTCACTAGGCTATTGATTTTATTTGTAATTGTAATCTTTGAACATTGTCTGACATTCTAAATACTAGTAAGAAACAAACCTACAATGATAAAATGTATACGATGCCTTATTCTAGATTGAGGTGCAGCAGGGGTGGTGAAAGTCCTTATTTGCTTGAGTCTTACAGATAGTAAGGATTATGTCATTGATCCATTCAGGGCCAGTTGTTTATTTGCTTCAAGCAAGAATACGAGCTTGTTGGCACAGGAATCCCAGGAATCCCATTTTATGACATGGAATTCATCAAAATACTCAAAAGGAGACATTTAAATGGAAAATTCCTTCTGCTCAAGATTAAAGACCAGATTCTGTTGTTACCAGTTGTCTCTGGGAGTAAATTACACTGCCGTCAGTTATACAACTTTCTTTATACTAGGACCTGGTGTAATAAAAAGAAAACAGACTATGAGTCAGAAAACCTGAGTTCTAGTTTAGGCTCCTTTAATACCCACTAGCTACATACCCTTCGGCAAGTTATTTAATCCCATCTTATGGTCAGAGGATTATAGAATTATAGCTGTTCTGTTACCATAACAGTAAACAGCAGGAGGGCAGGAAGAGTCAAAAAGAGAGCACTTTATTGAAACAAAACGATTCTAAGCTTGTATCTCTGTACATCACCGCAGCATACAACTGCAAAAACACCAAAGGAGTAGAAATAATTCAAATTGAGAAAAAAATACCACCTTGCATTAAACAATACCAGATTGCAGTGTGCACGAAAATTACCAAACTGACAAGAATTTGCTTGGTAAATAGGAATGGGTGAAATTGAAGAGAAGTAACTTACCAAGATGTTCTGGGGAAAGGGACAGGGCTAGAGAGACCAGAGATGTGTTTCTACCCCATGCATTAAGTAACCCTGTGCATTAAGTAAGAGGGTAAGGGAGTCATTAGTGCTGCTCACTGAATATTTTCCACTCTCTACCTTCAGGGCATGTGGTAGGATCACTTGCTGTCCCTCAACTGGCCCCTGACCAAGGCTAACCAATGGTATATGAGGAAAATGACATGTGTTCCATTTGGAAACAAGGTTTAATTGATGGTGCAGCGAGAGGCACCCTGAGCTCTCTTTCCCTCTGCCATGACAACAAGCAGTGTTCCAGAAGGAGGCTGCTCCATCTGGGTCCTAGACTGAGGACCATGTAATGTCACCCAGGTGACCCATGATGTACATGTAGTGTAAACAAGAAATAAGCTTTGGTTATTTTGAGCCACTGTGGTTTGGGAAGCTGTTTGCCATGACAGCATAGCCTATCCTGAGAGAATGGATGGCAGTTATGAGGTCAAGCACTCTACCTAACAGATAGCAAAGATAGCTTGGCTGTTTCTCTTCAGGCAGATGAGTGTCAGTAAGCTGCTTCTTAGAGGCTTGTGCCTTAAAATATTGTGAGGTTATATTATGAATATGAACAAAAGTATGTCACTGTTACTGGCAGCTAATAGTGGACATAAAAAATAAAGAGGACAGCTCAGGACAGGGCAGGCTCAAAGGACTGGTAACTTGATATAAATCCTTCCTCTCATTCTGTTCCAAGTAAATAGTGACTGAAAGTCATATGGCTCTTCAATGGCTTCTCCAGAATAACCGGCCTCAGCCCAGCTTGAAGCAAGCAAGTGCCCTTCATGATAGAGTTGGCACCTTCATTGTCAATCTATTTAGTAGCAGAGTGAGCAAAAAGCTGAATAAACAAGGAAGGAAGAACTACGTTTTTACCTTCTGAGGCCCTTAAAGGTGACCAGGCTGAGAATAGTGTTATAAACTTTGCATGATGAAATTAAGTGTATATCCCTATATAATTTAGGGCTAACTAGTCTTTACCTAAATTGTTTTCTCCTGAAGACTCTGCAGATTACTGATACTGCTCTAACAAGAACTACTAGTAACTACAGGGCTACTGATAGGCTAATGAACAGCACTGCAGGAAATTAAGACAGTAATTGCTGGCTGTCCTGTTGGCATGACCTCTGTCTATTAGCAACATCTTAAATAGGGGGCTGGAAGATGATGAGATGCACCAGAGTGATATGACAATTAACTGCTAATAACAACTACAATTTATTGAGCACATACAACAATCAGATGCTTTAGGAATCTTATAGCTAATCCTTACAACCATATGAGTTAGGTATTATATTTTCCAAATGAGGAGACTGAGGAGTATCATGAAAGTGCAGAAGCCAAAGGAAGCGAGAACGTCTAGAAGGACAAGTGAGCCATGAGTAAGATTCTGCAGGTACTTCAATGAGGATAAGGATTGAGAAGAAGCAACTGGATTTAGTGATTAGGAAGTGACCTTTAAGAAATTAATCTCAGTGAGCTGGTTGGGGAGAAAGCTGGACTATAAAGAGCTAAACAATAAATGAGCGGCAGAAGAGTATGTGCACAAACTGTAGACATTTTTTTTCATGAAATCCGGTACTTCACATAGCTTACCTTTATCCATGCAAATGTCTTCAAAACTATGGATCTCTTCCCCAGAAATATTCACAGACACATCAAATTTTACATACAATTTCAAGGTGTTCACAGATCTACCTGAAACCCACTTAAGAATCCAAGCTTAGGAATGAATAATATACACCAAATTCAAGATGGTGGAGCTGGGGCTGTGGGATTGGCGATGGTCATGCCATTATAATGGTCATTATATCATTTTATACAATATTATATATATTTTATAACTTCTTGTTGCCTAAAGTATTTCATAATGACTTTTTAAAATAAAAAATGGCTATGTAGCAGAAATCTTTGTTTGCAGGAAATACATGTTAAAGTATATGGGGGTGATGTGGCATCATGTTGGCAACTTACTCTCTGATGGCTATAGAAGAAAAAATTTTGTACTAGAAACTTTTCTGTAATTTTTAGATTATTTCAAAATTTTAAAAAGACACTTAACATTAAAAAGAATACAAATTGACAAAGAAAAAAAACCTTAAATGAACACATACTCTGACAGAGGTATAGAGGAGGGCATAACCAAACTTACAGAGAAACGTACACATAGAAATGTATAGAGAGATCCTTCAAAATACAGAAAGGAGCAGCTGTCAATTTGACTCCAAAGTACAATGTTTTATGTCAAAACTTTTTTCTCTGCTGACTTATACTCTGAAAAGTAGGAGTCAGTGGACAAAGACGAAGCACTCTCCCTCAGCACCTTTGGCTATCATAGCCATTAGGGGGAGTGGGAGCTTCAAGCTACTCTCATGGCTTTAAGGACTGGAGAGCTCAGGCTGAGAGCTTGAAACAGGTGCTGGGCATCAAACAAGGAAAGCTGTAGATCTCTTCTAACATGACTACTGTGCCTTCAATTTTTCCAGTAGTCTTAGGTTGGGGTGCAGTAGGGGAGGATTTGGCAGGGGGATAGAAATAGAATAATTTGGAAATTGAAGGGTTGCAGCTGCAAGCTTCTTGACACAGAATATGCTGTTGCAAGATTTTTAATCACTCCCTAAGACATAAAACTCAGAAAGTGTTTTTTTTTTGCCTTTAGTTTGAGATTTCTTTAAGTGTTCAAATACCAACAAAAACTGAAAATCCTACTATATTTTATACCTACTTAATCAGTTTCAAATTTTGTCTTCTAAGTTTCCTTTGATGGAATACTTGTACAAATGGCAACAAACACATAGATACTTTACAAGGGCAAAAGTTTATGTGACTTGGTGGACCGTGAGAACTAGATTTAGCAATTGACCAGTAAAATGGGAGAAATGTGCCTGCAATGGAAGGGAATCAAATGGTTGGTGTGAGGTTCTTAACAATAACCACAGCATCAATAATAATAATAATAGCAGGTAAGATTTAATTAACATTTACAGTGCCAGGAACAGTACTAAGAGTGTTATATGTATTATTTCATTTAAACATTTCAATAACTTTATAGATACTATTATTTCACAAATGGAACAAGGAAACACATAAAAGTTAAAATGACTTCCCCAAGAAGAATCAGCTAGGAAACTGCAAAGAAGAGTTCTGAACCTTGATCTAACAGTCTGATTCTAGCACCTCACCCACAGTAACATTTCTCCAAATGGAAGCTCTTATTATTATTAATATTAATGACATGATTGTTGAATGCACACACCCCTGATTTCTGCCACCTGCAAAGCCCTGTACTGACTGCTATTTGGGGAAGTCAGACATGATCAATGGTTCTTTTGCTCACTCTTCTTATGCCAGATCATTGCTCATACATATAAACTCCCTCTGTCATATATACCTAAATACACTTACCGAGAGTCTACTGTTGATCTATTTATCTATCTTTTTATTATAAAGACTTTATCTTTGACCACAGTCTTTGCCTTTACTTTTTTCCTTCTATATACTATCCTCCTAATTCACCATTTTATCCTTCCTCTGCTCAATAAGCTGTAACAGCACCCACATGCCCAATCAAAGCCAAATTTTTCTCTCTGCCTAGATATTAAAGCCTCCATAGCTTGGCCCTGCTCCAACAGTCCACAGTCATTTCCCCCTAATCCATAATAATCATTCTGTGCTTTAGCCAGGTAGCTCTTCTCATTGTCCTTCACTCAACCATGTTCATTCTTTCTAGAGCTGCAGTATATGGTTGTTCATAGGATTCACTGCAAAAGAAAACCTGACTGAGGGGGCAAGTGAACAGAAACTATGACTGCCTAGAGGAAAGGGTGCCTTTTTCTAATTTCCTCAAAGACACTAAATGGGCTGGCACCACCCTGATTCTTCCTCCATGTTTTCACTTATGCTCTCTAATAAGTTTGTGCCCCCAATACTTAATAGGAATATGTTTTTAAAGCAAAGATGTGTCATCAATCCAGATAAATACAACTATATATATTCTTGTTTTCCAGAGAAGTTTTCTAGAGGAGAAAACTTGGAATCCAGGCATATCCTGTAAAATCTAGAATGTATAGTATAAACATTTATCATTAATTTTCTACTATTTCTTTAAGGCCCAGCACAAATCTTACTTCTGTGAAGACTTCCCTAACTACAATCCATATTGACCTCTTCCTTCTTTCACTTTCTACAGCACTTCATTCTTTCCTATGAAGTTTATTGACTGATTATCATATAATTTAGTGTTTGGAAATTGTGGAAGTATGTTGATAGTTCTACAACATTAGATTTCAATTTAATTTAAAAAATGTTTTAAACTATCTTAAAATTGTAATAAAACAAAGCATGCATGACTCCTATGGGTTACATACCAAACATTAACATGTGGGAACCCACCATTGATTATGTTAATATGTGCTCCCAAGGTAACAATGTGTGCCAGAGAGAGAGAGAGAGAGAGAGAGAGAGATAGACAGACAGACAGAGAGACAGAGATAGAGAGAAAGAGAGAGTAAGAGAGAGGAAGGGAAGAGAGTTGTGTGTGTATCTGGAAATATAGGTTTTCTTGCTATGTCTGTTTAACCGCAGAGTATCCTGTGATGGTAAGACAAAGTGTTAAACAAAAAAGCCCTCACCCCCTGATGTCCACTATTTATTTACACAAGGATTTTCTCACCACTATAACAAAAATGGAAGAGAAATAAAGTAGAGACTAAGATTTCTATAGCTCTCAATTTCAGATTTTTATGTTCTTTTCAGCTCCTTCCTTCCTATTGACTTTACAAGTAAATGTTCAAAACTTTCAATTATTAACAAATACTTATTATTTTGATCTGGTTTTTATTTTGGGAGTCATATGAGATTTTTTTGTGGGGGGCTAAAAGGGACTACTGCTGTAAATCTTGAAAAGTGTTCCAATAAATGCTTTTCTGCTTCACTATCAACATCAACACCAACATTAGTTATCTATGAGCATGCTCTGGATATTTAGTTGCATGCTACGTGCTGGAAGGTATTTGTGCAACTTAATCATTTCTCAAAGGCAAAATAAATTTTATGAATTTAAGGTTTAACTCCATTTTTAAGGGATCTGCTTCATTCACAGAATTTTGAGATCATCATGCATTTTAGATTTTCTTTGCCAATCCTCTTCCCTTGGGTAAGGAAAGATGGTCACTCAAAGCTTTACAGAGTAAGGAAAAATATCACTTAACATTCATTCCCTCCCTAAGAGAAAATCTGTCTTCCAAAAGACCAATTTAGCCTCATGGCCAGAGGTCCCAGAGAATTCTGGAAAAGCCTGGTCTCTCTGAGGTAAATGTTGCAGAGTTTTATGACCAGGGAGTTTTCCACTGAATAACACCAACTCCTCCTCAATGTAAGCAAACCAGATTGAAAGATAATATCAAACTAACCCTATTGTTGTTAGACAAAGGAGAACTGGGACTTCAAAGACGCCTGAGGAAGTACTTCATGAATAATCTTTAGTTGGTACACAGGTCTAGATAGGGGGTCACAAAGTTAGGGCAGCAGAGGTAGAAGTGGCTTTGGAAAAACTGGAACAAGTATAATAATCATTCTAACTCTTTTTCTCTCCTAGGAAGATTGAAAACAAATTCAACAAATAATAAAGCAATTTTCTCTAAACTTCCCCCAAATGGACTCTAGGTAGAAAAGCAATCACAGTGAGTGAGTGGAGAAGAATAATAACAATAGTAATAATTTTACAACTAATAATATATTTAGTGATTTGTCCTAAGGCCATACTTAATGATGGAGTCTGTATTTGAACCTAGGAATATTTGGCTCCAAATTTGGAGCTCTTTATTTTTTTAACCACTTCATAAAGAATTAAAAGGGGAAAAAATCAGGAAAGGATCTCCACACTTAAATATGAAACTCCAAATTAGCTTGAGAATAGACATGTACCTCATGGCTTCCCTAAATGTTATAAACCTAGAAGGGGCAGATGCGCCACTGGAGTGAGTCCTCCATGCATAAAGGCTTTGTCATAATACTGGACACAGAAAAAGTGGCCAGCAATAACTATAATGCTAATCATAGCCAACACAAAGAAATATGTCATAGTATAGGCATTAGGGAAATGCTCTCAGGAGTCAGGGGGCAAATAAGAGTGCAGAATAGCTCTGACTCTTTCCTATTCCTCCAGCCTCATCTCACAAAGTATTCTACTGCTTCTCTCCACTTCCCCCATCCTTGTGCTCTGGCCACAGTGGCTTAGTATTTGACATGATCTTTAACACAACAGGGTCAACCACGATGTCTGGCACATGGTAGTAACTAAATAGATATTCATAGAAGGAAGGAAAAAAGGAAAAACAGTGAGATAAGAAGGACACAAGAAGGGGATATTTCAAAAAAATACTATGTATTTTTCTGGGCCTTAAAGGAAGGATAATATGTCTATAGAGACAGGAGAAAGGCAAGGCAGAGAATGAAAAAAAAAAAAAGAAAGAAAAAGCAGGAGGAGCATTTAAATATGCATGGCATGTTAAGCCAACATCACAAGTATAACTGTGACCTTAACACCAGCTACATGAGGACAGAAGAGGACAGAATAAGATGGGATTGGATGGGTAAGCAGGGCTAGATAATAAAGGGTATATGGGGCTTCCACAAACGTTGGAGTGACATAATCGTATTTGTGTTTTAGAGTAAGTCCTTTGCTTTCAGAGTGGATGGATATCAGGAAAGGGGGTGGGGAGATACAGGAAGACTGAAACCACAAGAACAGTCAGGTCTGTCGTAGGGAGTCCAGATAAGAGATGATAAAAAGCCTGAATTAGAGAGACAGTGCAGTATAGTGGGTTTTAACTAAATTCCGCATTTGTTGGATTTGTGACCTTGGATAAATCAGTTAATCTCTCTGGGATGAGAATATCTGTCTTATATATTTCACAGGGTAGATTTGAGCAGCTAACAAAATAATATATGAGAAAGTGCTTTGTCAACTTAAAACACTAGCAATTATATGTTATTATTCCAGTGGTAGAAGTGGGAAAAAGAGATGAGAGGGACAATTGAGAAGCATGACCATTGTTCTATGCATACAATCCACAAATGAGAGTCTTCTCTGACATCTTCCTTTTGCTTCTCATACATCACTTGTCAAAATTCGGAAATGAGTTTTAATTCTCCTTTCACATTAAAAGAAAAAGAAGATAATTGGAGGGGTGGGATTGGAATTTAGCACCTACCTTGTGCAAGGTATATTCACATATGTTATCTCATCTAATCCACACAACACCCACAGTAATACTTCAGGAGGAGGTATTATTATCCCCTTTCTACTATCTTTTTTTCTACTGTTAAGAAAATTAAGTCTCAGAAAGGTAAAATGAGTTGCCCTAAGTCACACAGCTAGGAATTGTCAGATGGCAGAGATAGCATTCAGACAAAAGTCTGATTCTAGAGGTTTTTCTCTTAAAGATTATACCATTGAACATGATTGTTATTTTTCCATCAATTCAATTGTTATTGGAGTTAGCAATAATTCTTAAGATAGAAAAGGAAAAGGCAGGTGTTGTAAGCCACTAGATCTGTTTACTCATTTGAAAGTCATCTATTGATCACCTATGATATGCCTGACAGTGTCCTAGAGACTGTAAATACCAAATTGAAGAGGGCAACATAGTCATATAAGCACATGAATTTTGCCATCACATGGTAAGTGCTACCAAAGGGACCCAAAAAACCTTGGAAGTATAGGGGAAGGAAGAATAAATTTATTCTGAAGAGGTCTGGGACTGTTTCACAGAGGGAATGACATTTGATCTGGATACTAAGGATTTCATATAAGTCCACTAGGTAGAAAAGAAGGTAGAAACGATGGAGAAGAATATTCTAGACAGAGAGGACAGTATATCCAAGAACAAAGAGATGCGAAAGAACATAAAGTGGTTTGGGAATGGTGAGAAATGCAGTATGAATGAACTGTAATACATACTATGAAGGAAAGGTGGCAGGAAGAAATACACAGACATGAGGCTGGAAAGGTAGCTGGGGCCAGATAATGAAAACCCTTAAATGTGCTAAGCTAAGGAGTGTTTATTTTACCTTGGAAGAAATAGGAAACCAACAAAGGCTTTAAATCAGGAGATAACATAATTGGATTTGTTGTTAGAAATAACTCTGGTGGCAATGTAGAGATTGAAATGGAGTCAGGGGTAGAAAAACCAGTTAGGAGGCTATTGATGTATGATGATGAGGTTTGAAACCAACAGAATATGAATAGAAAAGTCAGATTCTACAGATTTTTGGTAAAATTATCGAAACTTGGTGAGAAGGATGGAGATGAGAATTGATGGCTGATTCTGTAGTTTCTTGCTGAAATTGGGTGGATGGTGATAACTTTTAACAAATGTAAAAAAGATTGCAGCAGGTTGTAGTGTCATGGGAAGGACTACAAAATAGGTTTTTCTTTAAATATACTGTGTTTGGGGCAATAAAAACTAATAATAGCTGGCTTTGGTTGAGTGCTTATAGTAAACTCCAGGCACTGTTTTTAAGTGCTTTGTATATATCAATTCATTGAGAGACAGGTACAAGGGCTTAGCAGGCAATTGGAAATATAGATTTGGAGCTCAAAAGAGATGTCTAGGCTGGAGATATAAATTTCACAGTCACCAATGTATAGGAGGCATAGTTAAAACCATTGAGGCAAGAAGAAGGCAAAGGATGAAATGCTGGGAAAACCACCATTTTAGGATCAGGGAGTGATAAAGATTATAAACACCGTAACAGCAAAAATCATGCCTAACTTGTTCACCACTGTGACACTAAGGCCTGGTATACTACTTAGAATATAGTTGTTGCTCATTAAATATTTGTTGAATAAATTTTTTAAAAAAGATCAGGGATGTATAAGGAGAGCCAATGGATCATGATCCCAAAAGACACAATCCCAAATGCCATGATCTTGAATGTTGAAATCCCCAAAGATCAAATGTTGCAATTCCTAAAGATCAAAATCCTTAAAGTCTAAATCCCTAAACCTAAAATCCTTAATGTCTAAAGTCCCCAAAATTGCAATTGTGAAAGATTAAAATCCCAAATGTTGAAATCCTGAAAGCCAAATGCTGGGGAAGAAATTAATGCATTTTTGATTGTAGGCAGGATTGTTGCATCAGGTTAGTTGCATCATGTTAGGCATAACTATTACCTTGTTATTGTCTTTATTTGGAAATTAAGTATGGTTTAAAGAGATGCATATGAGTCCCAAGTTGACAAGAGGTGAACTTGTGAACTAAATTTTAGGTGTCAACTTGACTGAACTAAGGAATAACTGAAAACATGGTGAAATATTATTTTGGGTATGTCTGTGAGGGTGTTTCCAGAGGAGATTAGTGTATGAGTCTGAGCGGACTCTATGGGGAAAATCTGCCCTTAATGTTGGCAGTCACCATCTAATTGGCCAGAGGCCTAAAGAGAATAAATATAGAAGGCGAATGGGTCAGAGAGGTGGAACAGACTTTTCTTTTGCTGCCTTGGACATCAGGAATCTGTCTCCATGAAAATGCATGATCACAATGTTGCCTTCGTGTGTAAGCATTGTGTGTGTAAATAAAAACATTGAAATTTCCTCAAAAAATGAAGAGATGTCTTTTTTGTATATCAGCATTTGTGAAAGATAAAATTTCTCAAAGATCTCAGCTCTTTGAGCTACTGCATATGTGGTGGTGACCCATTGTGGGTTTTGACTGATCTTGTCAAACGATTCAGGTTGTTTAACATAGTATTTCAGATGACTGCATTTATAAAGCTGAGTGCACACAGTTACCAACCATAGTGATATACATTTATACATTTTTCTTTTTGGCCCATTTCTTTATAAATACAGTTCATCTGCTCATAACTGTTGTACCTGTGCAACTGTTGTTAGTATATACTGTTTATGCTTATAAAAATATGTATGCTATTAACGCCTATTTTATTACATAAAGTGGCCTATGAAGTGTTCTGTTGTGTTTTTGTTTTTTTTTTTTGAGACAGAGTCTCACTTTGTTGCCCGGGCTAGAGTGCCGTGGCGTCAGCCTAGCTCACAGCAACCTCAAACTCCTGGGCTCAAGCGATCCTTCTGCCTCAGCCTCCCAGGTAGCTGGGACTATAGGCATGTGCCACCATGCCTGGCTAATTTTTTCTATATGTTTTTAGTTGGCCAATTAATTTCTTTC